>JARYGA010028289.1:5000-7500 GCA_030545235.1 Helianthus tuberosus | reverse complement strand
TGACAAGCTCAAGCGACTTTACCCATAGGCACGCTTGCCTGAATACCTATGGGGCCATGCAGGAACTACGTCGTCGGTCGATGATACATATTGGGCGTGCCCAATTCCACCGCGAGCAAGCAACGCCCCTATAGGCAGATTCCACCCGCTTGAACTAGCAATTGCGGGCTGGCTGTGCTGCCGGAACGTCACCTTAAAGCCAGCATCCTTGTGCCATCATCTCCTCCAGACAATAATACCCAACATAGCTGACAAGCTCAACCGACTTTTCCCATAGGCACGCTTGCCTGAATACCTATGGGGCCATGCAGGAACTACGTCGTCGGTCGATGATACATATTGGGCGTGCCCAATTCCACCGCGAGCAAGCAACGCCCCTATAGGCAGATTCCACCCGCTTGAACTAGCAATTGCGGGCTGGCTGTGCTGCCGGAACGTTACCTTAAAGCCAGCATCCTTGTGCCATCATCTCCTCCAGACAATAATACCCAACATGGCTGACAAGCTCAACAGACTTTTCCCATAGGCACGCTTGCCTCAATGCCTATGGGGGTGCCAAACTACCGAAGTGGGGCTCAGCATGCGTTTGACACCTCTTTCCTCTCCCTTGGGCACTCTTGGGGTAAAGACAACCGTCTCATCTCGCTCACAATGCATGTGCTTGCCTTGGCCTTGGCTTGGCCTTGGCATGCCTTCCTAGCACATGCTTCTCCTTGGCATGCCATCCCAGCACACACCAAGGCATGCCATCCCAGCACATGCCTTGGCATGCCATCCCAGCACATGCCTCTCTACCCCAAGAGTACTACCACCCCCCTATATATACATTCTGCACAAAAAGTAAAGTGACAGGAACAGACATTAATTTTTTGAGAAATCATAATTTTTGAAGGCAAGCACGTGGTCAGCCACGCTTTCAGGTCGTCGTGCGGGAACAAGGGCAGCGTGCTGGGCAGCGTGCTAGGCAACATGCCATGATGTGGGGCGCTTCCAAGGCAGCATGGCTTGTTTACTAGGCAACATGGTGCAATGTGTGGGGCATCGATCGATTAACTAGCAAACGTCGTTGTTGCTTGTAGGCATCGTGTGGGGCATTTACAAGGCACCGGGCTTGATTTATAGGCAACGGGGCTTGGGGAGACCGACGCCTTGCTTGTATAGGCTTTAAACCTCGCGTCTCGTGTGCTTCTATCTTGCCCTTGCTTGGGCACAGGGGTTGCTCAAGCCCCTGGTCTCCCCTATATATACATTTTGCACAAAAATTAAAGTGACAGGAACAGACATTAATTTTTCGAGGAATCATAATTTTCGAGGTTTACTGGTCGTCGAGGCAACGTGGGCAGGCAACGTGGGGGGGAGGGGCGCTTGGTGGGGGGAGGGAGGGGAGAGGGGCGCTTGTTCTCGGTCATCGTTGGGGCATTTGTGCTGTTATGCGCGCGCCACCAGCCTCCTTTGGCTTGGGCGCTCAGCTACCTTGCCCGGGCATGGGCTGCTCAACACCCACCCCTCCCCTATATATACATTTTGCACAAAAAGCTAAGTGACAGGAACAGACATTAAATTTTTGAGGAATCATAATTTTTCAAAACCCCATCAAACGACGTCGGATTGGCATGAAATTTTGCGTGAGACCTCGGTAACGTGTTTTAAGGGGTTTGGATGAAAAAAATTCAGTTTTCGGGTCCCGAGGGCCCGTTGGCCCGGCTCGGTCGGCCCGTGACGCTTGTTTGGCGTGGATTGTCCGTAACCCCATGAAAGAACGTCGGATCGTCGCGAAACTTTACGTGGCTGTTGTAGGGCCCAAGTAGGGTCGTTTCGGGTCACGGGCCGATTTGATCGGGTCAAAACGTTGACTGGGCTCGGGTCGGGACCGAGCGCCCGTGTGGTTCAACCATAGCCGTATCAAACGAGGTCGGAACGGCACCAAACTTCATGTGAGCCATCGGGACAAGTTGACGGTGGTCTTGGGAAAGAATAATCTGGATTCGGGCCTGCGGGCCCGGTACGTCCGTTTTCTCGGGATTCTTCGTAACAGCACCAAACGACGTCGGACAGCCACGAAAGCTGACACGGTTGTTCACGGGCATTCTTATGGTGGTGTCGGGTCACGGCTTCACGTCTCGGGTCAACGTGTTGACCGGGCCATGTTCGGGCCCGATTTGTCGTTGGGCCTTGGGTCGGGCCCGTTGTGCTCGGATCGACACCAAACTTTGTACAGGTTGTTCACGGGCCATTCTTACGTGGTTTGTGAACAGGAGTTCACGTTCTCGGGTCAGGTCTTCATTTGGGCCTTGTTCGGGCCCGATGTGTCGTTGGGCCTTGGAGCGGGCCCGTTGAACGTCGGATCGCCACGAAAGTTGACACCGTTGCTCGCGGACATTCTTATGGTGGTGTCGGGCCACGGCTTCACGTTTCGGGTCAACGTGTTGAACGGGCCTTGTTCGGGCCCGATGCCGTTGGGCCTTGGGTCGGGCCCGTTATGCTCGGATCGACACCAAAC
>JARYGA010028288.1:0-28980 GCA_030545235.1 Helianthus tuberosus | reverse complement strand
CTACGTATCCGCAAGTGGTATTTTTGAAAGACCACACTTTAAAGAAATCATGTTTTTCTAAAGATGGATCTTACACTAATAAATATGATTTTATAAACCACAAGTGTGTAGACACTTGTGAAATGGAAAGATCCGACAAATAACTATTTTTGGGAAAAGTGACTAGAAGTTGTAAAGACGGATTTCTCTAGTCACAAGGTTTTTACAAGATTAAAGCTACTTTATATAAAGATCTACATATATAAAGGTGATTTACATTAAAGATGCGGAAAAACTACAAGTTCATGCGATTATGCACATTTACATACTTGTCGACTAGTTTGATGTGTCGGAAATTGTTTGATTGAATAAAGAAGTTGTTGAATTGATTTGTTAAAAGAAAATGATACGCTTGAAAGCGTGGCCACCTCCAGTTACAGAGGAAACTCTGGCGAAATTTTCTAAAAACCTAACACTTAGACTTTTTACACAACAAGTGTTAGAACTAGCTTTGGACATATTTTCAAAACATAAATTTTGCCAACACTATATTTTACTAAATATTCGGAGGAGGGATTTTCACAAAGATTAACGTGATAAATATACTTGTCACAACACTGTTTATGATTATTTTGTGAAAATACATAAATATTATTTTAGAGTGAAAATAATATTTACAAGCGTTAATGATTCCAAAACTTTACGAACGCTTCCACAAACATATAAGTTACACCGGTAATTACATTACCACAAGATTGATAAAAACGTAACTTACGCACATGTATTGTATCCCCCATCCTTGGGAAGAAGAATAACTACCAAGTGTATACGGAACATAAACACGAAATAGTTGTCTAACTATTTCCCAAAGACATAAACTGTAAAGCTAAGGCACGGCCGTCCGTCTAATAGAATTAGCACTTGTAGGTCGTTGCACAGCTTACTGTATTGGAGACACTTGGTAGAGACGCGCATTCACTGTGAGTTCATGTCCCCCTTTTCTCTAACTGTTTTCAGTTTACTTAACTGCGGGGGTGAAATACATGTTACTATGATTTACGAGTACTTTACAATGGTATGTTTAACGTAAGGAGGTGTTATACGATCATGTGAGTGGATAGGAACACATGGGGCCATTAGTCCTCATGGAGGGACCGAGGGACAGGAGCGGTAGATCTATCTGGGTGTAGCGAGCCCAGCCCCCGGCCAAACTAGAAACGGACCGTGGGGTGACTTTGTCCACATACTTTGCCGTGGCGAAATCTGCTAGGTTTGAGTCTCCCTATTTGCACTTCACATATGTCAGTGGCCTTGCAAACCATTGGTGATCACAAGTCCTCTTACAACTGCTACATACCACAACTATTTTTATACTCACAAGTGTTTTACATACTCACTTACACATGAACTCGCTCAACATTATTGTTGATTTTTCAACTCACATGTATTTCAGGAAATTAAACGGATCTGGCACGGTATGGAACGTTTTCCGCTGCACTTGTCATGGAGTCATCAGGGTTTAGGGGATGTGTCTCTTTCCTGGACAAGACACAGTCCTTAAACCACGTTTATGTTATGTTAAAAGTTGTAATGTTGTTAAACAAGGTTATGGTTGTTGGTTAAAACAATGGTACTGTATTTTGGTTTTAAAACTTAATGGATGACTTGCATGGTTTTTAAATTCATATAGCTTGTTATGGTTAAGCTATGGTATTAAGAAGTCACACCAACATTAACCACGCTTCCGCAAAGCCAGGGTGTGACAGCTTGGTATCAGAGCTCTGATCATAGCGAACTAGGATTCTTTCTCTAGTCTAGACTATGATCACTAGGGCTCTCACGAAAACATTTTTCTGCATACCACTTAAGTCCAGATCCAAAATTTTTTACAAACAAATGTTGAGCACATTTTATTAATCATAGGCTCAGCTTGGAGGGCTGAGGATCGGTCTGGAGGATCGAGGTGAACGAAGTAGTTGAGCACGTTGGTTTGTTATAGGATCGATCTGGAGGATCGAGGCTCGGTCTAGGTGACCGAGGTAGTGGGCTAGCAAGGCTAGGAAGAGTAGGCTCAGTCATGACGACTGAGGTTCGGTCAAGGAGACCGAGGGGCGATCTAAGTGGTCAAGGTGAAGGATAGAGCAGTCTTGTAGACTGGATGATATTGGCTAGTAAGACTAGGAGAATTACGTGATACCTTACTTGGTGACTTATGTGATTACTTGATTTATGGTTGACTATTTGTGCATGTTTGTGTATATGTTACAGACACATGGATTCTGCAGACACGGGTGGTTCAGGCACCACAGGCCCGAGGCCTATCGTTTCAGACGACATTGAGTCATCGGAGCACGAGGTTTATACGTCCGACTTCACCAGCACAGATGAGGACGATTTCCAGCCCTTTGCACTACCTGACGGTGCTGGCGAGCTCGCAGATGGTCCTATCGCCGGGGATCTACCACTTGCATTGATCCCTGCCCCTATACCGCTTGCTGCGTACCCAGCTTATGATTTACCCATCGACGACGAGGAGGATGATGTCGATATGTTTGATGAGGAGCTTTTCGAGGAGGATGCTCAGGGCGAGGCCCTTCCTGCTGCCGATCCCTTGTTGATCGCGGATGCTCCCGCCGCGGAGTCACCTGCTCACTCCCCAGTCGCGGACTCCTTTGAGTCTGTGGCCTCTGTACCCTCACACGACCAGAGTGCGCAGCACTTCTCTCATGGATCTGATCCTGATCAGGCATCTTCTGTTGCCCCTATCCCCAGTCTTGTGTTCGACGATGATGATGATGAGGGGGATTCCGATCCTATGTTTCCCCCAGGATTCGACCCTGATCGTGACTTAGAGTTTGTTCCCATGGATCAGTTTATGGAGGATCCAGTAGACCCCTTTGACCCAGTGGATCCTGTTGACCCAGATTTTGATTTTGACATGGCTTTTGATGACTTCGAGCCTGCCGTTGCTCCTGAGCAGGCAGCCGCTCTAGACCCTATACCCGAGCATGACCCAGTACATGCTGATATCCCTTTTGAGCCTGTTGTTGCTGATCTCCCTGTAGATGTTCCTATGATTGAGGGCGATCATGTTGCTGATGATCCCATTGTTCCTTTACCCGTTGGTGATATACCTGCTGACCACCCTATAGAGCACCTTGCACCCGTTCACCCTGTTGATGCTCCCTTACTTGATCCTGTTCCACTAGAGCCCGGACATGCTCTGTTCGCGGCACATATGGATCCACCGGATGAGTCTGCACAGCACGGATGGATACCGGCTGACGAGGACGTTCCACCTTATCCTCCACAGATTCCTGTTGCACCACATATTGACTTTTCATTTCAGGTTCCTATGTTTGTACCTCCAGCAGGGCCTGGAGAGGGTTCTTCAGCTCACCCTGATGGGCATGTACCGATGCCTATCCCTTTCATGCCTCAGACGTCATCCGTTCCACCCACTTTTACTCCATTTCACGTGGCACCTTTCGACCCCACTAGCGAGCCATTTCTTTGGGCACCTGGCTCTGGTATGCCACCCACTGACCCCTACCATGCTTTTCACAGGGGACACACTATCGAGGACGTCTTGATGTCCTTGGTCGCACAGCTCGAGTCACATACACAGCGTATTCAGGAGCTCGAGAGAGCTCGGCTGTCATGTCAGTGTCATGGTCAGACACACTCCCCTCTACAGCCGTTTCGACCATTACCTCCAGATATTGCTGCCCGCCTTTTTACATTAGAGCAGCAGATTGCTTCCATCATTCGTACTCAGCAGGCTATGGAGGCGGACTGGCTACTGTTACGCCATTTGTTTTATATTCACTTTCCCCCTCCTCCACCACCATCTGCGTAGAGCTCACCAGTTACTATTTGGGTAGACGAGGATGAGAGGACGGCGATTGTCGGATTGCACAGCATTTTGGAGACCACTTTTTGATTTTGACTTTTGTTGACTATGTATCTGATGTTGTATTTGACACTGATTTGTTATGATTTTTTTGGACAGGGGTGATGTAGCCCCTAGTTGATGGATGATTGTATGACACTATGATGTACTGATACACTTACCATGTGGTCTTGATATATGACAATCGCAGTATTCTCATCACAACTGTTTCGCTTGATTACTTATTTGCATTTTTATGACATGAAATGTGGATGATTGGTATTTGTGATGTATTGATGACATGAGATATTACGTGCTATTACTATTACTATATACGTACATTTCGCTATGGCCTGACCAACGCAAACCATCTTTTAGAAGATGCCGCCCAGACGTCAACAACAGCCTATGCCTACCACTCAGGAAGAGCTACAACAAATCATTGCTGCTGCCATAGCGCAGTACGCAGCTTCTCAGCCAGGAGCGAGCGGGAGTGTTAACCAAGGCAATAACAATCCACCTCACGGTAATACCAAGCCATTTGGACCTACCATGATCTAGTTGGAAATTTTTAGCGATGATGCTAATGCCAAACACATGTTTTAACATACGTGCAGGATGCACCTACAAGCAGTTTCTAGACTGCAAACCGGTCAACTTCGATGGCACAGGAGGTGCAGTTGCCTTCACCCGCTGGGCTGAGAAAACCGATTCTGTCTTACGCATGAGCAAATGCGCGTTAGATCAGCAAGTCACTTATATCTCAGGGCTGTTCTTGGATGGAGCCCTCTCTTGGTGGAACTTGCAAGTACAAACCCTAGGCGAAGCTGCCGCCTACGCGCTGTCATGGACCGAATTGAAAGAACTTATGCGCAAAAAGTACTGTTCTCGCGCGGAAATTCAAAGGTTGGAGACTGCATTTTGGCACTTAAAGATGGACGGTCCAAAGGTAGCAGAGTACGTGCAAAGATTCCATGACTTGTCTCAAGTGGTTCCTTACATGGTCACACCAGAATACAAGCGAATCGAGCGCTTCATTTGGGGATTAGCTCCTCAAATCATTAGCATGGTGACCTCCTCCAAACCTGCGACTATTACCGAAGCCATCGATTTGAGCGTGGCTCTCACTGAAGAGGCGATTCGCCTGAACAAGTTTGGTGATAACAAGACAAAGGAGAAGGAGACTCATGTTGAGTCGTCAGGGGTTAACAAAAGAAAGTTCACGAACTTCAAGCAAGGCATTAGTGGTGATGGTAAGAGAGGAGCACCAAACACGCCAGCTCAGGTTACAGCTGGCAGTGGCAGGAAAGGAAGGGGATATATGGGCACCCAGCCCAAGTGTAATGCCTGCCAGCGTCACCATTCTGGTCAATGTGGGCTAAAAGTATGTGAAGCATGTGGGAAACGTGGACACCTGAAGGATTCTTGTTGGGTTAGTACTGGCCGTGGAGGCCAGGGAGGATATGGAAGTAGGAATGATAACCGTGGTGGAAATGGAAACCGCCTACAAGGAAATTTTGGAGGAAACAGAAACCGAGGCTACAATGCAAATCAGGCTGGCAATGCCAACCAGAACAACACCCCAGCTGGAAATGGGGATGGAAACGGGCAGAAACTCGGATGCTATAACTGCGGGGAAATCGGGCATTTTAAGAAGAACTGCCCAACGTTGAATCAGGCCCGCGGTAGAGTATTCCAACTCGAAGCTAGAGAGGCACGCCAAGATCCAAATGTTGTTACGGGTACGTTCCCTATCAATCAACGCTATGCATCCGTTTTATTTGATACTGGTGCCGATTATAGCTTCGTATCATTAGAATTTAAGAATATGCTTGGGTTAGCTGCTAATAAGTTAGACATTCCCTACTCGATCGAATTAGCTAATGGAAAGTTAGTTGGAGCCGACGAAGTAATCAGAGGTTGTGTGATAGAATTGGGAGAACGCGAGTTTACTCTGGATCTACTACCAGTCCAATTGGGAAGCTTCGACGTGGTGGTAGGAATGGATTGGTTATCCGGAAACAAGGCTGAGATAGTATGTCACGAGAAAGTTATTCGTATCCCAACTGATGATGGAGAGACAATTGTGGTTCACGGAGAGAAGTGTGACACGCCGCTAAGATTTATCAGCTGCTTGAAAGCAAGGAAGTGTTTACAGAAAGGATGTGTTGCTTTTCTGGCACACATCGTAGACAAGAAGGCTGCCGAGCCAAGGATCGAAGACATCCCTGTCGTAAGGGAGTATCCAGAAGTCTTCCCAGAAGACTTACCCGGACTGCCACCTCAGAGGCAAGTGGAGTTTCACATTGACTTAGTTCCAGGCGCCGCGCCTGCGGCTAGGGCACCTTATAGACTTGCGCCGTCTGAGATGCAGGAATTGTCAACGCAACTTCAAGAGTTGTTAGAAAAGGGTTTTATCCGACCAAGCTTCTCGCCTTGGGGAGCTCCGGTCTTGTTTGTCAAGAAGAAGGACGGAAGTTTCCGCATGTGTATTGACTACAGAGAATTGAACAAGCTGACGATTAAGAACAGGTATCCTCTGCCAAGAATCGACGATCTATTCGATCAACTTCAAGGTTCAAGCTGTTACTCTAAGATCGATCTTCGATCTGGATACCATCAACTAAGGATACAGGAGGAAAGTATCCCGAAAACAGCCTTCCGAACTCGTTATGGACACTACGAGTTCCTCGTGATGCCATTTGGTTTGACAAACGCACCTGCGGTATTCATGGATCTAATGAATAGAGTTTGCAAGCCATACTTAGACAAGTTCGTGATTGTATTCATCGACGACATCCTGATTTACTCAAAGACGAAGGCTGAACACGAACAACATCTTAGAACCATATTGGAGCTGCTAAAGAAGGAACAGCTGTACGCCAAATTCTCCAAGTGCGAGTTTTGGCTACGCGAAGTCCAGTTTCTTGGACATGTGGTTAATGGGGATGGAATTCATGTTGATCCCACAAAGATCGAGGCAATCAAGAATTGGGAAACGCCTACAACGCCAACCGAGATTCGACAATTCTTGGGTTTGGCTGGCTACTATCGAAGGTTCATCGAGGATTTCTCGAAAATCGCTCAACCTTTGACGCTCCTCACGCAGAAGGACAAGACGTTTGATTGGGGAATCAAACAGGATGAAGCATTTCAGATACTGAAGGATAAGCTTTGTAACGCGCCAATCTTAGCTCTACCAGAAGGTACTGATGACTTTGTGGTATACTGCGACGCATCGCGACAAGGATTGGGTTGTGTGTTGATGCAACGCCAAAAGGTCATTGCTTACGCATCACGCCAACTGAAGGTGCATGAAAAGAACTATACCACACACGATTTAGAGCTTGGCGCAGTGGTTTTTGCACTAAAGATCTGGAGACACTACCTGTATGGTACGAAGTGCACAATCTTCACAGACCACAAAAGCCTACAACATATATTTAACCAGAAGGAGTTAAATATGAGGCAAAGACGATGGGTTGAATTGTTGAACGATTACGACTGCGAGATAAAGTATCACCCAGGGAAGGCGAATGTAGTTGCCGATGCCCTAAGTCGTAAGGAAAGAATCAAGCCCATAAGGGTTAGAGCTTTGGAAATGATCATACGAACCGATCTTTCCTCGCGCATTCGTGCCGCACAAAAGGAAGCTCTCAAGGAGGGAAACCTTGAGGAAGAATATCTCCGTGGAATGGAGAAGCTTTTGGTACCAAACGAGGAAGGGACGTTATGTTTTGAGAAAAGGATTTGGGTTCCTCTGTTTGGTGGATTAAGGGAAGTTATTTTCGATGAAGCGCACAAGTCACGGTACTCTATCCACCCTGGATCGGATAAGATGTACCAGGATCTCAAAGATTACTATTGGTGGCCTAGGATGAAAGGCAACGTTGCTGTTTACGTAAGCAAATGTTTAACGTGCGCTAAGGTCAAGGCAGAATACCAGAAGCCTTCGGGACTTCTGCAACAACCTGAGATTCCCAAGTGGAAATGGGAACAAATCTCAATGGATTTTGTTACAAAATTACCAAGAACGCCAAGAGGCCACGATATGATTTGGGTGATTGTTGACCGCCTAACAAAGTCCGCACACTTTCTGCCAATCAAGGAGAAAGACAGTACTAGTAAACTTGCGGAAATTTACTTGAGAGAGATCGTAGCACGTCATGGAGTACCACTCTCGATCATCTCTGATAGAGACGGAAGATTTGTGTCAAGAATATGGCAATCTTTCCAAGAATCTTTTGGCTCACAATTGAATCTGAGCACTGCATTCCATCCGCAAACTGATGGCCAGAGCGAGCGAACAATACAAACTTTGGAAGACATGCTGAGGGCATGTGTTATGGATTTAGGAGGTAGCTGGGATAAACACTTACCTTTGGTCGAATTTTCATACAACAACAGCTACCACACCAGTATTGGTGTCGCGCCTTTTGAGGCCCTATACGGACGCAAGTGCCGATCACCACTATGTTGGTCTGACGCGGGTGATAGGCAGCTTGCTGGTCCCGAAATCGTCCAAGAGACGACAGACAAGATCGCGCAAATACTTAAACGCATCGAAGCAGCTCGCCACAGACAAAAGGCCTACGCGGATCCAAACCGGAAGCATGTGGATTTCCAAGTTGGGGAAATGGTGTTATTGAAAGTTTCACCCTGGAAAGGGGTGGCGCGCTTTGGAAAGCGTGGAAAGTTAAATCCGCGCTACATTGGTCCTTTCAGAATTCTGGAAAGAATTGGGACGGTAGCATACAAGTTGGAACTACCTGCTGAACTGAATGGTGTTCACGATACATTTCATGTATCCAATCTAAAGAAAAGTCCAACTCAAATTGACGTTGCCATTCCTATCGACGAGATTCATATTGACGACACGCTCCACTTCGTTGAAGAACCTGTTGAGGTCACGGATTGGAAAGTTAACAAGACCCGCCGGAGCAGTGTCAAACTCGTCAAAGTTCGTTGGAATGCCAGACATGGTCCTGAATTCACATGGGAACGTGAGGACCGGATGAAAGAGAAATACCCCCACTTATTTCCTAAGAACTCTGCATCTACAAGCAGAACTTAAATTTCGGGACGAAATTTGTTTAACGGGGGGAGAATGTGACAACCCGCACTAAACCAGGTATCCGTACAACTTAATTAATGATTAATTACTGCTTAATTACTGTGCTTGTTTGAAACTAGCTAATAAACTGCTACCTGCATACTGATACATGCACTTACTTGCATCATACTTTATATGTTGTCACTACATTATTTACATACGGCACCTTAGTGACAAACATGATGCACAAAAAGCACAGTAGCACTAAACGGATACACGGCGAACATGCTGATATGACCAGCATCAGGCAGACACTGCCTCTAAGGCCTGTTAAGAGCCTCATATATTTTTGCTACACTGGTAGTGAGTGTAGGGATATAAGGGTTGTGGTACCGCGTCTCTAGGGATAAGATACACTGATTCGGATGTGCCTAAAACGTACTTTAAGTACCAAACACAGCACTTTAATAAATAAACCAGCTTCTAGCTGACTAATAAAGTGCCAGAACATGAGAAAATAACGCTAGACACTTTCTAAAGTGTTGGAAACAAAATGTGTCACTAAAAACAACAATAACGACACTTTAAAGCTTTTATAACGCTTTAACGGATTACTATCCAACCAAACAACCGGACTTTACCCGGAACATGAAAATATTACTATTTTCACTATTTATACTTTTCTGAGCCAGTTAGGGTCTCTGATTACCCTAACACCCGCCATAACGTGTAACATATTAGTAACGGGGTTAATTACTTAACTTAACTTGGTTTAACATAACCATTCCCTAACCATCTAGTTGCCATCGAACTAACCCCCCCCCCCATCCTTAAAACCGTCCCCATGTATGGGGGACATGATAGTACAAACTAGATTATGTTAGTGATTATGGCCTAATATCTAAACTACACAATATCCATTGGACATTTACCCTAAAGTTGGCCTATAAAACAACACTTAGACAAGAGCACTTATCATGATCAAACACTCAACAAAAATCTTTTTCCCTTGCCCACACTAAGCTCGGCCGAACACCACCCTCATCACCATCATACTTTCGGCCCTTGGTCTCTTCATTCCAAGCATATACAAGCTTCACAAGTCACGTATTAGGAGCCTCGGAGCAAGCGGAACACGAAGGACCTCCACCGTTAGCTTTTATCCACCTCTTTTTCGTCAAGATTCTTCCCTAGCCCCGAGCTAGAGGTATATTGTTTAAAACTTGTTCTTGAATGTATCTAAAGTGGGTAAAAGGAATATTGTCGGTTAAATATCAAAAACATAAGTTTTGATGCATTAAAGTCTAGTAAAATCACAAAAATGGTGGATAATAACATATAACTTGTGTAAAAGTCGTAGGACTTGAAATATGTGATTATTGAGACCCGATCTATGATGTGGTAGCTCGGATCTCCGTTTAACCCGACTTTGTAAGATCATGTATCTTTACATAAGCTCGTTTTTGACTAAATACAAGGGTTAAAGGTGAAACACTACCACACAAGATACATGAACTTGTATGAAAATATTTTACTTGTGTAAAAGTGATTTAACCGGTAAAATGGTGTTTAAAACTAGCGGATCTACGTATCCGCAAGTGGCATTTTTGAAAGACCACACTTTAAAGAAATCATGTTTTTCTAAAGATGGATCTTACACTAATAAATATGATTTTATAAACCACAAGTGTGTAGACACTTGTGAAATGGAAAGATCCGACAAATAACTATTTTTGGGAAAAGTGACTAGAAGTTGTAAAGACGGATTTCTCTAGTCACAAGGTTTTTACAAGATTAAAGCTACTTTATATAAAGATCTACATATATAAAGGTGATTTACATTAAAGATGCGGAAAAACTACAAGTTCATGCGATTATGCACATTTACATACTTGTCGACTAGTTTGATGTGTCGGAAATTGTTTGATTGAATAAAGAAGTTGTTGAATTGATTTGTTAAAAGAAAATGATACGCTTGAAAGCGTGGCCACCTCCAGTTACAGAGGAAACTCTGGCGAAATTTTCTAAAAACCTAACACTTAGACTTTTTACACAACAAGTGTTAGAACTAGCTTTGGACATATTTTCAAAACATAAATTTCGCCAACACTATATTTTACTAAATATTCGGAGGAGGGATTTTCACAAAGATTAACGTGATAAATATACTTGTCACAACACTGTTTATGATTATTTTGTGAAAATACATAAATATTATTTTAGAGTGAAAATAATATTTACAAGCGTTAATGATTCCAAAACTTTACGAACGCTTCCACAAACATATAAGTTACACCGGTAATTACATTACCACAAGATTGATAAAAACGTAACTTACGCACATGTATTGTATCCCCCATCCTTGGGAAGAAGAATAACTACCAAGTGTATACGGAACATAAACACGAAATAGTTGTCTAACTATTTCCCAAAGACATAAACTGTAAAGCTAAGGCACGGCCGTCCGTCTAATAGAATTAGCACTTGTAGGTCGTTGCACAGCTTACTGTATTGGAGACACTTGGTAGAGACGCGCATTCACTGTGAGTTCATGTCCCCCTTTTCTCTAACTGTTTTCAGTTTACTTAACTGCGGGGGTGAAATACATGTTACTATGATTTACGAGTACTTTACAATGGTATGTTTAACGTAAGGAGGTGTTATACGATCATGTGAGTGGATAGGAACACATGGGGCCATTAGTCCTCATGGAGGGACCGAGGGACAGGAGCGGTAGATCTATCTGGGTGTAGCGAGCCCAGCCCCCGGCCAAACTAGAAACGGACCGTGGGGTGACTTTGTCCACATACTTTGCCGTGGCGAAATCTGCTAGGTTTGAGTCTCCCTATTAGCACTTCACATATGTCAGTGGCCTTGCAAACCATTGGTGATCACAAGTCCTCTTACAACTGCTACATACCACAACTATTTTTATACTCACAAGTGTTTTACATACTCACTTACACATGAACTCGCTCAACATTATTGTTGATTTTTCAACTCACATGTATTTCAGGAAATTAAACGGATCTGGCACGGTATGGAACGTTTTCCGCTGCACTTGTCATGGAGTCATCAGGGTTTAGGGGATGTGTCTCTTTCCTGGACAAGACACAGTCCTTAAACCATGTTTATGTTATGTTAAAAGTTGTAATGTTGTTAAACAAGGTTATGGTTGTTGGTTAAAACAATGGTACTGTATTTTGGTTTTAAAACTTAATGGATGACTTGCATGGTTTTTAAATTCATATAGCTTGTTATGGTTAAGCTATGGTATTAAGAAGTCACACCAACATTAACCACGCTTCCGCAAAGCCAGGGTGTGACAAGGCGGGCCGCGAAGCCCCTTACGCGGGCCGCGTACAGGCTGGTAACCAGCTTAACAAGTTTTGTTGTTTTGCATTTCAGTCCTTGACCTTTGATACGTGGTTTTTGCTATTTATTTTGCACTCTTGACCCTTAAACCTGACTTTTAAGGGCCTTGGGACATTTACAAACTTGGGTAGGTCCTTGGTTAACTTTGTGCTCACCCGAAAAGTCACGAAATTCAACGTTAACGCATTTAACCCTTCGTGCACGGTTTTGATCATAACTTTCTCATACGATAACGAAACTTGGTGAAATTTTTACCACATATTCTAGTGAGTATATTTTATCATTACAATGCTTCGGGTTTGCCAAAATATCACTCAGAGGTGTACTTTCAACATGTTGACACATTTAGCCCCTGTAGTTTGTAATTCCTCACTTTCTTTCATTTTCCGCTTCGTATGATCCATGATTTATCCGTTTAAGATTATAAACACCATGTAGGGTTATTGTAGGGCCTATTTATCCATTGTTGACAATTTGGACCCTTATATTCACATAGTTTCACTGTTTGTCAACTTTAGTCCCTCTAAAGTATGTTTTCACATATTCAAAGCTTATGACACGTGTCAATACATTATTGGACGTAAATTTTCGAGGTGTTACATCGGCACTCTCATCAGCACTATTAGTCAGCCAGCACAGCCATCGAAGATCAACGATCCGCACGACTGTGCCAGCACCAAGCACGATCGTGCCAGATCAAACTCAGCTTCTGATCAGCTCATTTCCGAGATCGCACCAGTCATCGTCGACAATTCATCGATGCGAACGATCATGCCATGGGCTGGCACGGTCGTGCCACCTCGGAAATCTTTGAGCGGGATTTTTCCAGAAATGGTAGCAAACAAGATCTACAGACGAAAAGTGACTCTGACACTTTCCATGCACGACCGTGCCAAAAGGTAGCATGGTCGTGCCAAACGTCCTGCAGTTTAAATACGAGTCTCAAGCTCATTTACAAGGGAGTTGGAGCATCTTGGTGAAGTTTTCTCTCAAAATTCTAGACTTGGAAGGTTGTTGAAGCCAAGGAGGAGCTTTGAAGAAGAATTAATCATTGAAGATTCACTCATTTACCACTTTAAGCATGTCTTTAAACTTGGTTTGCCTGCTTTCTACATTAAGAACAATTTAAGCTTTCTTGTAGTTAATCTAGTATTTATGAGCCTTATGGGCTAAACATTTGTGTTGCTTATACTTTGTTGAAGCTAATGAACATGTGATAATATGGAAGAAGATGTGATGATTGTTCTTGTTAGTCTTCATAGTAATGTTTAGTCTTGTTCTTGGAGCTCATGTACATGTTTAAAGTTGTTGTTCTTGAATGTTTGGTCATAAGTATTTACATGATGTGTTGGAAAGCCCATGTAAAGATTATGATTATTGAATCTTGTTAACTTGTTAGGTTGATTCATAGCATGAAACTAGGAATGATAATTGCTAACATGACTTGAATGATGATTTGAACATGTGTATGGATTCTTGTATTTAGATTTGGAAAGATCAAAAGAATGTTTATATGGATTCTATGGTTTGTGTTTGTGTTAGTATGATGATTTAGGCCAAGATTGTTGTTGGTGCACCCATCTGTCGTCTTCGTCTTATATCGAGTCTCGGGTTCGTTGCGAATCAGTTCAAGCATGATATCATTATATTGAATGATGACATCATTTTATGACATCAATGATGATATCACACACAAGAGACAAAACAGATTCTATGTAATTTGTCAGTTTCCCTTGAAATGAATATTGCATGGGATTCGCTTGAAACAATGCATATGGGTTTCGCTTGAGTTGACTTGTGTGTCTTCAAGTGAAACATAGAGCACTATAAATAGGGTGTTGGTCATTTCATTTGTAACGTTTTTCAGATTTGATACCGAAGTGCTGCCGGTATTTCTCTTGAATGTAATAGCTGTAAAATCAATATACAAGAGGTTTAAAGTGTAACTCAAGCTGTTTTCACGTCCATTTCTTAGTTTCCGCCTCTGAAATGGACTAGAGCTCTTCCGAACGACTCGTTTGGGTCACAATCCGATCCTACAAGTGGTATCAGAGCTCAGGAGGAAGAGATTTCGCAAAAACAGCTCGTTTTCATCACTAATTCTGTTTCTACACAATTCTTTTTCAAATTCAAAAATTTTTCACGGATAAAAACGGCTCAAATTTTCACAGCTTGTGCATAATCATGTATTAACAAAACCTGGAAAATTTCAGAACTAAAATCGGCTTAAAATCGATTCAAATTGAACCTTCGCTTGAAAGTTGTTCGTTCTTTGCTGACATCATGCTGGCTTTCGCTTGAAATGCGTGCTGAGTTCACTTGAACATGGCTTTCGCTTGAAAAATAGTGTAGTTTGAAGCGAAACCGGGTCTTTCGCTTGAAAAGTTCAGGTCTCACTTGAGTGGCTTTCGCTTGAATCTGGCATTTGCTTGAAATCAAACTTTGTGTTGTGTGAAAACATTAATCAAGATCATGTGATTTATATCAGGATTGAATCAGTTTGATTAAGTGATTTAAAGTTGTGCATGTGAAGTGTGTCGGCAAGAATTAATAGGTTCATGTGATAGTACATTGATTTGTGTGACACTTTAAACAAGGTTATACTTTGTTGGGAATTGAAATCACAAGTTGGTCAGTTTGCATGAGAACAATAAAGATTGTCAGCCACATTTTTTGTACTAATAAATTGAACAATAGTTGGTGCATTATAGAAACGGTCCAATGAGCAATTGTTTAGAATAAAATGTTGTCTGCCACTATTCTTGATTTGATAACACTAGTAATTGTTTTCACGTGATATTTCATCAGAAACCAAATTGTTCAGTTCACATTAAAATCTCCAGGTTGCACAAGTTAATTCCAGTCAGTACAGTTTGGGATTCAAAGTTGTCAAAAGTTCATCAGGTCGTTTGAAAGTTTGTCAGTGTGCTTGTAAAAGGGTCAAGTCATTTGATTTGGATCCGGGTCATAGAAATTCGCACGTTTTGACATCAAACTCAGTTCACAAAATCTTCAGTCCGCACAGAATTTTCATCAGTTCGAGTACAAGTCTTTTTCAGTTAATTGATAAATCTTTAAACTGATTGTATTTTGTTCGTGTTTTATCAGGTATATTTTTACAAGGTGATACAGCTCATTTGAGAATCCGAAACATGGACGAAGATTTTTACAATGCATTCGCTACACCGGTTAACTCGATGAGTATTGCACAGAACACGATGATGGAGAACGAAACAGGAACGATGCAAAAACCTCCGAAACTCATGAACATCGAGGAGTACAAGAGTTGGGAAGAAAAGTTTGAAAACTGGGTACAGGCAAATTATCTAGATGCATGGGAGAATGTCGAAACAAAATACGTTAGACCAATGAATGACGATGAAGAGAAAATTCCGATTAAAGATCTTAGTGCTGAAAACCGAAAGAAATACAAAGATGAGAAGATGATGTTAAGTCTGATTCAACAAGCAGTTAAAGAAGACATCCTGGTTCTATTACAACATAATGGAACATCTTATTCAATCTGGAAAGCGTTAAAGTCAAAGTTTCAAGGCAGTGAGGAAATGGTCAAGAACAAGAAGTCTTTACTGAAAAAAGAGTTTGATTTGTTCCGAAGATTGAAAAATGAGGACACTAAGCAAATCATTGAGAGATACTGCAATCTGTTGGCAAACATGAAACGATTGAAGATCAATAAAGACAATGAGGAATTGATTGAAAAATTATCAGATGCGTTACCGTATGAAACGTGGGGTACTTATCTTATGATGCTCAGAAACAAGAAAGGTTTTAAAGATTTGACACTGAGCAAGTTTATCGAAAAGATTGAAGCTCAGGAGATGGAGCAGAGAAAGGTTATTCGGATGAAAGATTTCGATGGTGAACAGGATATTGGGTTGTATTACAAAGCAGGGGTGAATGAAAAGTCTTCAAATCTATCTCCAAAAATAGAAACTGCTTATAATACCAAGAATGTTTCTGGAAGTTCATCATCAGGATCAAACAGCAAAACAAGTTTTACATCATTTCCGTCTTTTGATCCGAACATTTCAACAACAAAGAATGGCAAAAAGCTTCAATGTAACATTGTGTTGAACATTGAAAATGATCAGGAATATTCTGAAGAGTTAGCAAAAAGCCATATGTCTTTATTGGGAACTGTTCTTGAATCTTATGGTAGTTTTGTTGCAGGTCGAATCGGGAATCCAATGCTGACAAAGGAAGATTACGACCAGATCGATGCTGAAGATATGGAACTGATGGATATAAAATGGTGCTTGGCAAGCGTGTTGAGGAGAGCTGAGAAATTCAAGCAAATCACTGGAAGAGATGATCTTCGTGAGGCTGGTACTTCTACTTTAGGTTTTGACAAATCTAAAGTCACTTGTTTTCGTTGCAGGGAGAAAGGTCACTTCAAGAGGGAGTGCAAAAACCGCGAAGCAAGTGGAGCTCAAAATCCATTCAACAACAATAATGATTACTATCGAAAGGCCATCTACCATCAAGTTGCTCAACAACCGTCTCAACAACATCAACATCAAGCACAAACTGCACATGGAATGCACATTATTGAAGACTCTGGAAAGAGAGCTTGTGCGGTTAATCAAGATTCTTCAAAGAGAGCTGATGGTAGTGCATTGATAATAAATCAAGATGACGAAAAGTTACCTGAAGGGTTTAGCTGGGCAAATTTGAACTGGGATGATTATTGTCCAGATGTAGAGATTTCAAATCAAAAAGCTTTTGTAGCCCGAGTTGAAGAAGATAGTGATGATGATCGTGAGTATTGGGCGAGAAAATTTGATGCTGATATGAAATTGATTGCTGAAAGTGATAGTGAAGATGAAAAAGTCAAGAAGAAAAAGAAAAAGATCAAGACACCAGTGAGCAGTGATGACGAAGAAGTTCCAGTAATTAAAAGGAAAGTAAAGGTTGAAGTTCCAAAGTTCAAAGTTGATGAAGAAGTTGATGCTAAAAAGATTCCAGTGAAGTGTGAAAACTGTGAAGCTGTGAAGAAGCAGAACAGTACACTGATCTATAACTTGAATAGTTTGAAGGAATCTTATGATGTGTTGAACAAAGCAATGAACCAGTACAATCAAACAAGTGAAGAACAAGCTACAGCCATGAAGACACTTCAGGGTGCTTTTATGACAAAGCAAAAAGTGGCAAACAACTACATTGAGAAGTGTGCTGTGCTAGAACAAAAGCTGGAGTTGCAAAGAATTGAGACAGAAAGAGTAAACCGTTTGTTGAAAAGTTACTCATGTACTTCTTATGTCATTGACAGGATTTATCCAACTGTTGAAGGCATGAAGGCATTTGAAGAGGATGAAGTAACTGAAGAAAAGAAGGATGATGGAAAAGTGACTGAAGAAAAGACTCCAGAAAAGAAGAACAAGAAGAAGTGTGATACAAAGAAAAAGACTGACAAGAAGGATTCTGGTAAGAAACAAGATGTTGGTTATAACAAATGTCCACCCCCGCTAAAAAATGGATATTTGCCCAGGAATCCAAATCAGGAAAGAGTCGAAAAAGCAACAAATTTACAGTGGGAGTCAGAGTCATCAGTCAATTTGCCAGAAAATATTGATGTGACGTTTACATCATCTGACACTGATCATGAGTCCGAGTTAATAAAAAAGGTGGTCGATCAGGTGTTGGATAAAGATGAATCCGAGGAGTCAAAGTCGGAGTCAAAGTCAGAGTCAAAGTCTGAGTCGAGCATTCCGAGTAAAACCGACAAACAGGGCAAAAGAGTTTATAGTAATGAATTCCTGTTATCAAAATCTAATTTGAGTGACGAAACATTCAAAGTTGCTTATACATTGAATGATTCTGACAAATTATATTCTGATGAGGAATTTCCAATAAGAGGTGTCAAAACTGAATTGATCAAAAAGGTTTTCAAACTTATAGAAATTAACATTTCTGAAATAAAAGATTTAAATCTTAATGGTAAACCTAAAACTTACACCTCAAGAGTACAACAAAGATTAAACAAGAAAAAAGGTTACAGTTCTGGTTCTGGTTTTCACAAGAAACCAAACCCTAACCGTAATTTCAAAAAGAAAGGTCTTGGTTTTACTCCAACAGAAAAACAGAAAAATGAAAGATATGTTCGTGATTTTAAAGCAAAGATGACATTTGTTTCAGGTACAACAACAGAAGAAGAAGAAGAAAAGAAAGAATTCTGGAGACAATCAAACAAAGAATTCCTTGCGTAGAAGCAAGAAGAGATGAAATTTGCTGATCAGAGGAAAGATACGAGAACCTGTTTCCAATGCAACACTGTTGGACATATTGCCAGAGATTGTTCTAAGGCAATACCATCAAAACAGGGAGTTTTTCGTAAACAAAAAGAGAAAGAGGTTGTGTTTGAATCACCAATTGACCGAACCAAATTATTCAAAAATTCTATTTTTGAAATTGGTGAAAGTTCAAACAGATTTTACAAGAAAAAAGCTCAATCTGACAACCAGAAATGGGTTGTTAAGAAGTTTGGATGTAGTTCTAGCGATGATTCTGATAGGTCGAAATCAGAGGAGCCACAAGTTGTTTCAAAAAGTGAAAAATCAGTTCTGATTGTGGATGATGATAATTTTCCGCCACTTCGGGCTGAAAATTTTAAGAAGAAAGTTGGTAAAGTTGAGATATCAAACCAATTTTATGATGATAACAAGGTTTTTGATGTTGAAAAAGCCTTTAACTCCACTGTGAAACACATTTTTGGTAAAATGATTGATCGAAAAGTCAAAGGGGTTAAAGAGTTTTATGAGAAGAAGATGCAGAAAGATAAAGTTGAACCATCCCTGGTTTGTGACTGGGATGGTTCATACTATGAACAATAAGTCTGTGGACTTGCCGGAGATCCCAAGTTTGTAATCGTGGATCAGGAATCGGCATCTTTCTTGAAAATTGATGTTTGTGAATGAATCTTATAAAGTTTAAATTTTTACAGGTTAAGTGTGACTTGCCGGAACTCCCAGGTTGGTAAGTGAGGAGTAGGTATCGGCATTTATCTTGAAACTTACTTTGATAAGTTCATTGTACAAGTGTTACAGAGGTTTGTTTTAACATAGTAATTACTCAAGGTCATTAATTTGAACTTGATGTAATTTTCATACAAGTGATTGAATGACAATATAATGAACCATGCCCCTACAAGTGGTAAAACCAAACTTATTTTCCGGAAAAATCATTTTTATTAAAACAAACTTAAGTGTTTTGAAATCTAAATGAGAAAATAGTTTGTTGTAAGGGGGAGTTCTGATTGTTTATGCCAAGTGGATGGCGAATTGAAGCAATCCGATATTGGTTGTCACGTTGTTTGTACAGTTTATTTTCAAATTTCCTAAAATGTGTTTGTATTTTAGGGGGAGTAAAATTTTTCAGAAAATCCAAAAACATTTGAAAATTTGAAAAAGACAAAAACATGATAAAATTCAAAAATGAGTTTTGTTGTGAAAAGAGGAAATGATAGTACATCAGTGGACAATCACAACATGCTAAAGAATTGGAAAGTTAAAAGTGATAAACGGTCTCACTGATGATGTGCCAGTATGTTTTTGCACATTTAGTAGATTGTGTCGAGATATAAACCTAAATTTCAAACTTGCTTATATCGTGGGGAAACATCTCTCGGATATATGGGTAACCCCTGAAATCTCGTTTGAAAGGTCTCATAATCTGATATACTAGGTCTTTATACTCAATGATGTCTGGGGTATTATTCCGGGACTTCTGCTGAACGGTAGTTCTGACCTAGTCCTTGGATAATACTTTCCACAAATGCTTGAAAGATAGCATAAACCCTCAGCATGCAGATGAAACAATAAAATTGATAGTCGCTGCTGTTGTAGCTAAAAGATCCTCTAAAGGGGACATACCGTAAAGTCGAAGCTGATATCTCTCTGCGTATACGGAAGTATCGACCTGAGATCCCTCAGCCCTCGCATTACCTAATTTATGTACATATATCATTTGTGTCATAATTACCTGTAAGACTGAATATTGGGATCTGGATACGGGAGTATATTCTGAGGTGGGACACGCGATTGAGTTTAAGTGCTTAAAACATTAATATCATATCTCGAAGCAGTTGAACTTTGTGTGAAAATTTAAGTGGATCAGTATACTGACAATCTAAGTGATTCGTTTAGAGCTTAAAATGTATAAAGCTTAACGGTGTTGGTGATTTGTCTCATTAACTGATATGATCCTCTTACGCAATCTCACAAAAATATTGTGTGTAAATATTTCTTTACTGTTTTTTATTCTATTCAAAAATCCCAAAAAGATTTTCAGTGTGTTTTAGCTTAAATTTTGAAAAAGTCAAAAAGAATTTCGACAACTGGTGTTGAAGAGCTGATTTTCAAAATTCCAAGTGTTAAACTTGACGAACTGGTTTGGGAGTGTTGTGTGTGAAAGAATTTTAAATCTTGTTATAAGTGGTCATCAGAAGTTTTGAAAATGATATTCTTTCAAAAGGTTCATCAGAGACTATAAATGTTGAATCATTTTTAAATATTTGCTCTACTAGTGGTCATCAGAAAATTTATTTTTGGGTAGAGCATGTGCAGGTCATTTGAATGATAGAGAGTCAGGTTCCGATACCTGAAGACTCTGTGATTTTAACAAGCCAGACTGCGATCTCAGTATATCGAAAGGGGGAGTCTGAAGACATTCGAGTAAAGATTGTTCGTGGGAAGTATGTTGGTGATGAAAAGAGAAAGAGAGAAGGTTTGAGGATTCTTACAATGTCAAATACTTCAAAGAGTTCGAGAAGACTGATAAAGACTGAAGAATACGAAGACTCGACACTTAAGACTCGTCAACATCTGAGGGGGAGTCTGTTGGTGCACCCATCTGTCGTCTTCGTCTTATATCGAGTCTCGGGTTCGTTGCGAATCAGTTCAAGCATGATATCATTATATTGAATGATGACATCATTTTATGACATCAATGATGACATCACACACAAGAGACAAAACAGATTCTATGTAATTTGTCAGTTTCGCTTGAAATGAATATTGCATGGGATTCGCTTGAAACAATGCATATGGGTTTCGCTTGAGTTGACTTGTGTGTCTTCAAGCGAAACATAGAGCACTATAAATAGGGTGTTGGTCATTTCATTTGTAACGTTTTTCAGATTTGATACCGAAGTGCTGCCGGTATTTCTCTTGAATGTAATAGCTGTAAAATCAATATACAAGAGGTTTAAAGTGTAACTCAAGCTGTTTTCACGTCCGTTTCTTAGTTTCCGCCTCTGAAATGGACTAGAGCTCTTCCGAACGACTCGTTTGGGTCACAATCCGATCCTACAATTGTTATCTAGCATGACCATGCTTGTGGTTCATATCAAGAACAAGATGAAGATGTTGCTTACTTGAAACCAAGTTAGGGTGATTAGTGTGTTGTTCATATTAGTTTTCCCTAATTTGTAGAGATAGGAGTTTTGACAAACAAATAACTCATGATTAAAGATTAACATCAACTTAGCAAGTGAACTTAAAAGAAATAATTTTTAGTTGATTAGAATGTTAATTCATTTTAAGTTTTCCTAAGAATTATAAGACTAGGAAGCCTTGATTGGGAACTTAGTTGAAATTAGAGCTTGCATCATCACTAATCATTTCCCTTTGTTGTCACATGTTTGTTAGTGGATACTTAGTTTAGGCAACCTTTCTTAGATATTCTTATTTCTAGAATATTTAGTAGTTTATTATTTGCATGTTAAGTTAGAGAAACCAAACCCTTTAATTGAGAAGGCTTTAAAGTAACAACAGTTTAGTATCGAGACACCGCGTCCACAGATTGATATCCGGTTCTTACTGATAAGTTATGTTGCCACTCGACGGGTATACTTGCCCTTTTGTGTGTGTAGTTTAGTTCTTGGATGAAAACCATTTTAAAACTAAATTTGTGTGAAGGAAAATTCATTTATAGAAATATATATAATTCACGCACATCAAGTTTTTGACGCCGTTGCCAGGGACGTGGGTTTTCTTGAGAACGGTTCGAGTTACTTATTTAGCCATTGTGAAAAGCGCATAAAGTTTTTGTCTACTTGTTTTATTTGAAAAAAAATGATTATTTGAAAAAAAAATATGACTATTTGCTAGTTGTTTTTGTTTTTGTATATATATAGTGCATTGTGCTCCTTCTTTTTCCCTACAGGTCGTGCATGTCCTCAACCCCCGTTGCTGAAATCGTTGAGCCTTCATCGGAGCCGGAGCACAATCTTCATCGGAGACTACGAGAGCGGTCCCACATGGTAGCCGCGACGATCAAGGTAGACGCTGCAGGAGGCGACACATTCTACGAGGTTCAGGTAGATATGGCGGACGAAGAGGAAATGAGGATCTTAAATGGAATAGGAAAACCGTCACTTGAGGGTTTACCTGCGAGCATCAATGCACCAATAATCAACAATAATAATTTTGAGATCAAATCTGGCACCATATCGATGTTGCAGAATGCGGTGCAGTTTTATGGCAAGGATCACGAGGATCAGAGTGTCCACATCGCAGGTTTTCTGGAGGTTTGTACCACGTTTAGGATTCGTGATGCATCATCGGATGCTATACGCATTAGGCTCTTTCCATTTTCTTTACGGGATGGAGCTAAAGAGTGGCTTCTTTCACTTCCAGCTTGTTCTATCACTACATGGAATCAATTAGCTGAGAAGTTCCTTCAGAAATATTTCCCTCCAGAGAAAACTGTTCGGTTGAAAACCAAGATTCTCAACTTTCTTCAGGACGAGGATGAGTCTTTTTACAAGGCGTGGGAGCGTTTTAAAGAGCTTATGAGAAAGGTCCCACGTCACGGGTTGCCCAAGTGGCAACAATGTCAGATCTTCTACCATGGTTTGGATAGTCAGGGACAGATGATGGTTGATACATATTCGGGTGGAGACATTGGCACGAAGAATGCCACCGAGACGTTTGAGATCTTGGAGAGATGTGCCACGAAGAATCGGACACATCAGCCACCAAGGGGAAAGAGTTCTCGACAGGGAGTTCAACAAGTGGACTACTTCACAACTATGACAGCACATATGGATGCCTTATCTTTGAAATTTGATCGGGTGATGGAGATGCACTCGAGTGGTTCTTTGAGTAGGGGAGCATATCATGTAGGCGATTTTCCGACAGGGGACATGTCACACGAGCATGTTGATTTCATGGGAAACCAATATCGTCCTCAGAATAATACCTACAGCAATACTTATAATCCGGGGTGGAAGAATTACCCAAATTTCAGTTGGAAGCCTGACTCTTCTAATCAGCATCCATCCGGATTTGCTCCACGTCCCACAGCTCCAGCTCATGGAGCACATGGTCCACCTCGGCCTCAGCAGACATCTTCCACTAGCGAACTTAATGTGCAAGAGATGTTTAGTCAACTCTTAGCTGGTCAAAACACTCAAAAGGTCGAGAATGAAAAACGTTTTAGAGAGTTTGACGGTCGTTTCATGAGACACGAGAGTGATTTAAGAAGCTAAAAGGCTTCTATGCAGGCCATTGAAAACCAAGTTGGCCAGATTGCCAAGATGTTGTCTGAGAGACAACAGGTGGGCCTTTCGAGCAACACAGAACCTAATCCAAATGCTACTGCGAAGGCCATCACCTTGAGAAGCAGCCAGACCGCTGAGCCCATCACTTCGGCTGCTCCAGCAAAGCCGATTGATGATGAGATTACTAAGGAGATTGAGACTGAGTCTCCGGGTATAACAAACCTCGAAAACGCTCTAAAATACCCCGTATACGTGTAAACGAACCCGTATAACCCTAATTTTATTAAAAATAAAATAAAATAATAATTTTGTGATTCTCGCGGGCCGCGACAGGACCCACCTGGGTGTATCGCGGGGCGCAACAGTCTCTTGTGTGCCGGAAACGTCCAAAGGCCACGTGTCGTGCCATGTGGCAAACCTAGGGGCCACACGGCCACCCTAGCCGTAGCTAAGGGTGCCCTCGTGGGCGCGAGAGGACCCCTTAGGGCGGGTCGCGGGACGTGAGAGAGCTCTAAAAAACCTATAAATGGAGCCTCTCAGTAGCAGTTCAAATTGTTCAACTTCTTTATCTCTCTGTCTCCATAGTGAGAAAATTATACCCCTAAAACACGAAGCTCTGCCCCGTTGTAAGTAATTTAACCACCAATCACTAATTCGTTGCCTTTCCCGATTGATCTAGGACTCAGTAACACATGTTAAGGCTCTGCCTGACTAAGTCCGTTTGGGTTCTATCTCGTGTTGTATGGCTAATGTGATTTGGGTTATTTTACTAACACGCGTGCATTGTTTGTTTTTATTAGAAACTCAAAGTAATAATCAGGAGATATCACTAGGAAGCCCGTAGGAAACCCTAAGTTTACAATGTGAGTCATTCTCTTTTTCTCACAGTTTGTGAGCCATTATTTCAAATGTTTTACAAAACACTAAATGTTTATCAGTTGTATTTACAGTGGTTTGTAGACTCATACAAACGACAGTCACCTTGTCTTCAACTGTCGTATGATACATCTTTCAAACAACTGTCACAACACCAACAATTGAAATTCATTGTTGTTTGAGTTAATATCGAAATGATCGTAAATTGTTTTAACAACTTTTGAACAGTGTGTTTGCTTATTGCCTCTACCATAGAAATTTTTCACAATTATCAACATTTATAACAATATGGGTACAAATCCTTGGGATTAGGGAAATAATTTAAACCAAAGTTATCAAACACAACAAAATCCGAACGTCGCAGCTTATTTACAATCACTTATACCTTCAAACAATCCACAACCATAACCAAATCCGTCCAACACATCGTGGGTTCAATCTCTCATACCATCACATTTCGCTATGATTTCGGCAAATCAGTGGGCTTTTGTCACTAATCAAAATCAGATGATTCAAAATTTGCTGATTAGTGAGAACGAATCAAGAAGTAGTAATCGTCCTCCAAAGCTTTTTCACTTAAACGATTATTCAGGATGGGCTGGTAGATTCAATACCAAGATTGTTGGGCCGAATACTAATTTGTGGCCTTGCTTCTTTACACCTTTGACCTAAGCTCTCGAAGAAGCCGGATCCAGTCTACTTTCACTTGCTCAGCTTATAGAGGTAGATAAGAAAGCATCATCCTGCATTGAACAGAGTTGCAAAAACAACACAAAGTAGAGAAAGGAAAGGAAAAAGAAAAACTAACTAATAAAAAATATTAACAAAAATAATGACTCGACACACTACTACTACACACAAACTCTAGAACATGAACCCTAAGACTCAAATTACAAATAACACCAATTAAACAAATAAGATCAGTTAAAGATAATAACTCAATCGCCTAAGTGTCCCCGACAATAGTGCCAAAAACTTGCTTCAAGTGAAAGATGCAATCAGGGATGCTTGCTTTGAATCAAAACCCCAAAACTAAACAATTCAATTAGAACTACTACTAGACACAAACTCTAGGCCAGTTTACCATTACAACACAAGTACTTTCTACATATATTGATACGGTGTTTGGGAAGATGATGTGCTGAATATGGTCTATAAAACTAACCTAACTTAGACACACTAGTTATAAATTTATAAACTAAGACCCTCTAAATGCTAGACCACTGACAGGCAAGTGTACCTATCGTACGTAGTAAAGCCTAATGAAATCTAAGTATCGAACTCACGAGGCACTATGCCACTAGCGACGTGAACTAGACTCTGACTCACCTAATTACTTAACTAGTTCTAATTGAATTGTTTAGTTTTGGGGTTTGATTAATTAAACTAAGGGAATTAACTAACTTACTAAAACTACCAAGACAGAACAACAAGCTTGGACAACTGGAGAATGGACTGGAACTCAAGTGTGGATGAAAGTAGGTTAGCTAGGTAAGAATCCCTAGACTCATGAATAAAATGTGACAACTGGCAATTTTCCACATACTCCGTACAATGTTAAACAGTAATTTGTGCATTAATGACTGTGCCTGATTTAGTTAATGACATGAATAATTTTCTGAATGCTGTCATATACATACAAGTGCATTACATGTTGAAAGATTATTTACCATCATTGCATGCAACACTATATAGTTCTATTAGTGCACGAGACAAAGTTAGCACAGTAATCAGACAACTAGAAGTACTGATGGGAGTTCAGTACTCAGGTATAAGAGATGTCAAGACACAGAATGAGCCCTGAAACCAAGAGTTACACTAGAATAGTGTGTAGGAAAGTAGGGATTACAAAATTGCCTTCCTAGTGATGATTTAAGTGCCGAAAAGTGCCTGAAACACACTAAAACTGCAGAATTCTACAGAAAACAATAAAATTCAGCAATTTTCAGCTTTTTAACAACAATATACACTGCAGAATTTTGGTTTAATGGTCCAGAATACCTTCCTAGGTGTCGGGAATCAAAACTGTCATAAAAGGGAACATAAAGCACACTAAACTGCGTAATTTAGCACCTTAACGAACCGGTAACCAACAGAACAACCGGACACTACCCGAAACACCAAATTTTCACTAGAAGCATTGTTTTAGTGTTATGAAGCTAGTTATGGTCACCGAACACCATAATTCATCCTAAAACATTATAACACCTAAAACACTCAACTTTGCACTTAAAACCTAACTAGATTAACTAACTTACACTTGAAACCCAACCATATACCCCCCCCCCCCCATCCAAGGCCGGTTAGACATGGGCCCCACCTCTTGGATTTTTTTATTAGTTTAATTGATATGCTATTTGGATATGAAACATTTTAACCACAAGATAAACAATTGTTGAAAGATTGTGTTATAAACCATGAGATCTTCATTCACTTCCATTCTTAACACTTCAAACAACAAACTCCTTCTCATTCTTTCCCCTCTACCTACGGCCTTAACAACACACACACACCCATCCATTTTCATTCCATCATCAACCATTCTAAGAAGATCCTAAGGTGTAAGAAGCATAGTTAGGAAGCTTGGAAGCATTGAAACTTGAAGGACCATCATCAAGAGTTTTTATCCACCTTGTTTATCATCTTCATCCTCTTGATTTCTTCCCTAGCCTTGTGCTAGTAGTAAGACTCTCATATCTCTATTTTACTTCTTATAATGATGGTTAAAAGAATATGCAAGATGTTAAACATGAAGATCATGAAGGAATAAGAAGATAACCTTTAACATAAAGCTCACTAACATAAGAATCGATGTTGTTTAAGTTTATGGGTGCATCTTGATGGTTGATTTCTTGTGTTTATGATGTTAAATATCACTAGAAGCTTGCTAGATTGTGATTAAACACATGATCTAGCAAGTGAGAGGATGCATCTTGTGAAATCAAAATGATCATCCTATTATGTGAAACATGAACTTGGAAATAAAGATGTTTTTGAACATGATGATGATTTATACATAATATAAGTCTTGTAGATGGGTGATTTCAAAGATGATTTTCTCAAGAAACCAAGTTTATATATAAGATTTACATAGTCTTGATTTTTAAAGAAACTAACCATGTTTTTAGTGTTAAATCAAGTATAGAAATATGTTGTTAACAAGAAAAAATCAAAAGAATGATTTTTAGAAAAATCATCTTATAAGTTGTGAAAGACTAAATTCTCCAAGAATGAGATTTATAATTACAAATAACCATGTTTTAGAGGGTAACTAAGTCTACTAATTAACATGGTAAGTTACTACAAGTTTTTACAAAAATTTCAAGTTCATGATGTAGTGTAATTTCATGATTTTGGCTCATGGTAAGTGTTGATTGAATTTGTTGATGATTGGTGATGATTTTAAAAGAAAATGATATGCTTTGAAAGCATGGAAACCTCCATTTTTAAGGGGAAACTATGGCAAAATTTTTGTAGAATTTAAACACTTAGAAAAATATTTTTAAACAAGTGCTTATAAGTAAATTTTAACCATGGTTTTTCATATAAAATTTGCCATAATTTTTGTTACAAAAATTACAAATATTGGAGGTTGGTTTTTGATAAATAAAAGTGACTAAGTATATATTTAGGAAAATATATATTTAGAAGTCACAATTTATGTGATTACTTGTATATTATGTGTACTAGTTATATTATCTTAGGACTTGAAATAATATAACTTACCAAAATACCAAAAATTGTAATACAAAATATTACCAAGATTCCAAGAAAATAAATATATAATTTATACCCAAAAATTGGACAAACCGAACAAGGAATATGGATTACATATATATATTCTGGAATTAAGTTCATATATATTTTGACAAATAAGTTAAACGGCATTTTGGAAACCAAAGAAATGGAAATTATAATTTTTACAAGTGTTACAAAAATATATCATATTTTTGTCAAGAAGAAAATATATTATTTTTGAGTAAAGAAAAATATATATGTTTTCTTGAACTATTAAGAAGATATATTATTTTTAAAGAAAATAAATATCTTCTTAAACAAACCGAAAATATATTGTTTTGGGCAAAAATATGGATTTATAGATATTTTCTAAGTTAATCTTGAAAATATATTATTTTTGAGGTTTATATGAAAATATAATTATTTTTGCCAAGAAGGATTTATGGATATTTTTCTATAAAATATTTCTTAAATATATATATATATATATATATATATATATATATATATTAAGAAATATATATTGGTGATTTTTATTGGTTAATA
>JARYGA010028287.1:0-49771 GCA_030545235.1 Helianthus tuberosus | reverse complement strand
TTTTATATTACATCATTATTTGCATAAAATATGTTACTTACGGGATTTGGATCAAATACAAAGGATCCTAATTGTAAGAAGTGTAAGAAGGATTTATAGAGTGACAAGTGTCTAATAACCTAAAAAAACCCACTACACAAAAAAACCCACTAAAAAAAAAAAAAAAAAAACTTAAACATCCACCACCACCAAAAACCCCCACCCCCCACATCACCCACCCCAAAAAAAAAAAAAAAAAAAAAAAAAAAAAAACTTTTTGCCGAGGGGGTGGGGGTTTAGGTTTTTGGGTGGTGGTGGGGGTGGGTGTTTAGTTTTTTTTTATTTTTTTTTGGGGGGGGGGGGTTAGTTTTTTTTTTGGTTTTTGGGGGGGTGGGGGTTAGGTTTTTTGGGTTTTTTTTTGGTGAGGTATAGTTTTTTTTTTGTTTTTTTTTGCGGGGGGGGGGGGGGGGGGTTAGGTTTTTGGGTGGTGGTGGGGTGGGGGTGGGTGTTTAGGTTTTTGGTGGTGATGTAGTGGGTTTAGTTTTAGGTTATTGGACACTTGTCACTCTATAAATCCTTCTTACACTTCTTACAGTTAGAAGCCTTTGTAGAATAACTTGACCCGTTACTTACGATAAGTTTTATTTTTGTGCAGGTTTGGTGGAAAAAGGTTACAACGATCAAATTTACTCGGTTTATGACATCAATAAAAGAGAAAAAAAAATGATTATGATTGGATTGATTTGTAGCTCACCAGATCACATTTAGATTAGATGGCTTCTGTTGGACCAAAAGTGAACCGTGGGCTGCAAATAAGTTCTAATGGGCTTCAAACGAAATTTTAGTGGGCTGATTACAAACTGAAGAAAAAGAAACCAAATAAAGGAGGCAGTTCGCACTTCGCAGAGCCCGGAGGGGATATTGAAAACAAATTATAATTATATTATAAAATAATAATTATTAGGGTTATTGGATTTTAATAATACAAAGTTTCACCTGTTGGCCGATAATAATCCCAACTTCAAAAATTCTCTCAAACAATCCCAACTTGTAAGAATTTCGCCCCCATTGATCCTTTTATAACATACAAGAATTTGGCCTCCACAAAAGATTCAAGGGCACATATAGCCTCCTTAATTAAATTAAGTGCATCTACAGTTTGAAAATGATCGATGGGGGCCAAATTCTTACAAGTTGGGATCGTTGGAGGTAAATAACCAAGACTTAAAATACACTTTAGATACCTAAAAACAAATTAGAATACAAGAAAATGGCGAAAATATATCTTGCTTACAAAATGCAGGGACTAAAAGTGAGCAAAACCAAAAGTTTTTCCGCCTCCTTCCTCCTTCAATCACCTTCCACCCTTTTTAGCCAATTAGATTACACACTTTTCCACCTTTAGCCAATCATATTTCACCAATTTCCATCTTCTTTCTCCTCCAATCATTTTCCACCTTCATTAACTCTCAAACCCTAATCCTCACTTATAAATACAAGCCTCCACCACCTCTCAAACACTTTCCATACACCTAATTTTCTCTCAAGTTCTCTAATCTTCTCAAATATCCTAAAGCAAGGCAAAAACATTCAAGTTTCTAATTGAGTTTTTACTCACTTTTCTTCACATTTATTCTTCTTTCTTCTTTCAAACTACTTGAATAACCTCTAAGAAGGTTTCTACAACTTTGCCATGGCAAACTAAGGTGGAACCTCACTATATTAGAGGTCCAAAGTAGTGTTTAAATTCTGCTTTAATACATGTTCTTATTTCTTGTATATTTTGATGAAAACTTGGTGAAATCTTGTACCTACCATGCTCCCAACTAAGCTTATAGTTGTGGATTTGTGTTGTGGTTGATTTCCACCAAGAAATAAGGCTCAAAGCTTCTTTAAAATTATGCCCAAAATGTTCTAAGTGTTGAAACCATCCAAGCTTCCAACCTTCAATGTTGGAAGACTTGTGTATGAGTAATGTGTGAACTATGGAAGCATTGGCTCTCCAAAACTGTTTCACTACCTCACTTGTATGTTTTGGTACAAAACAACTTCCACAGTGTGACAAGGCTACATCATGTTCTCGAACACTTTCCATGCTCGAGATGTACGCATCTAGTTTGCTCACTTGGTTGTTTTAGTTAGTTAGTTTAATTTAATCTTATATTCATGATCAATCGAACTCATCAACTAAGTTGATGAGTTTGTGCTTTGGTGAATCATATATGAGGTTTAATGGATGGAAATCATCTTACCTCCATGCTTGACTTACATGATAATACTTGATGGACGAAATTATAGCTTGTACTATATAATATATAATATATACTTAATAACTGAATTTTTGATACTAGCCGGATTATGGTTAGATGTCAAGGACTTAGGTTAGATTATCTTCGTTTCTCGACTCCTCGTTTGTGATTCTAATGGGAAAGTTAGGACCCATGAAAACGTAGTGTCCAAACGAGTATCTAGACAAGATATACTTTCATCCACATATACTTTTCGTATTAATTTCGAATCCAAACTCTCTGCGAACTCCATATACTCACACACCTTCGTTTCCCTAATGTAGGGTAACTTTGGTGCTCCACCCTCAACGACCCGTCAACTCACGTTTATTTTGGAAAGCTTTGCAAACCGTGAGTGTACATGACCCCTTTTTTATTTTTTGACACTTTTGGGTGCAATACTTAAAAGTTCTGGATCGGTCGGGTTTAGACGGAAGTTTGGATAGAATAAAGTTAATTCGGTAGAAATCTCTTTAGATTAGTCATAAGTCGAATGGTTCCATTCATACTGAAAGAGTTTACATCGTTTACAAGCTGGAGAGAACATCATGCAAGTCTCTCTAGCATTTCCCCTCTAAAGCCCAAAACTTATCAAACTATGAACACATGAACCTATTTATACATGACATGTTGGCGAGGATGAACACATCCGTGTGGATGTGTTGCGTTCATGCGGATGTGTTACTTCCATGCGAATGTGTTACGTCCGTGCAGATGAGTCTCATCCGTATGAACGTGTTCTCGTCCTCTCCAAGGTCTCGTGTGTTCGTTTCTAAATCCTAACTATACAATATTAACCACACGCTCTATTTAGCCTATTCGCACAGTGGCGGACACACCGAATATGCACTAACAATTCCCCCTTGGCTGTCACTATCAAATATTGATCTTTAAATATGAGAGCCGTGTTTGAATATTCTGCAACTTCAATCAAGTGTCTGATAATATGATAATTCTCCCTTGATTGATGATTCGGGTTTGCATTATCTCCAATAAGTTCCCCCTTAAATGAATCTTTAGATATTTGTTTGCACGGTTCCCAACCTCCTCTGATTTGCTTAACTGCAATCTCCACGAATAATCACCAACTTGAAGCTAATCAATGCAGCATCTCTGTTTCAATGTTAATTACATCCGAGTTCGGTTTTTGATTTACAACTTTAGCTCGATTTCAGAATCTTCAAAAACCCAACCGGCAATTGATAAAAACTTTGAAATACCACACTGGTAAACTTCAAGTCTACGAATACCCATGAAAAACTGAAATCCCGTTTTTCGTAATCACCTTTAAGCACACTCCTGAATGATTGATCAGTGTAAACGGTAATTTCCACAATTAGCAAATATTCATCGGATAACGGATCATCTGGTAACACACTATGATCTCAGAAACATTCTTCCACGATCAGATTCACATTCTTCCTCTTCAGTCACAATAACAAATGCATAGTCTTCTCCGTTAGTCTCAGCAACAACTTAATCAACAAACATCCTCATTCCCCAGCGGTTAGTCCGAAAAACAACTCATATTCTAGAAGATTAACCAATTTGACACTTTAGATTATTATTATTGAGCTGTCGTGTATCTAATATCTTGAAAGCCCTCTGATATCTTTTAAGTATCGTCAATAGCGCTGCATCCTGCTGACGCTAACCCTAAGACATCAATCTGGTCACGATTTGAAGAATCTGAACTTCCTATGATCACAAACTAATGAATCCGGACACTCTGCATCCCCGGATAATCTGAAGTCGGAACCACCCGAATACTGTTGCACTTTTTCCCGTTTGAATTTCCAAAATGTCTAATATTTGATAAATTTTTATTCCCCCTCATTTTTGGCAAATTCTGACTTCTCTAACCTCTTCACTGAATTTCCACCTTAAACTTGGCAAATTCAGTCCAATATATTCTCTGAAAATCTCAAATATGGCATTTTGCTCCACAAAAGTCTGTTTTTCATCAATGTGGATTTTTCTTCTTGGCCCATTAATAGTCACTATACCAAATGATAAACAATTTGCTTAGGTATCAATGACTACCCCACTAACTTCAACACTTTATGATCTCATCATCATATCTATTCTCTAAAGCCTTCGACGGTGTCCCCGAACAACCTGTATTTGACATTAAAATCTCGAAAAAAAATTCTGTCACCATATTTTTCTGGACACTCGTCTCATCACCACGATAAAAAAATGCCTTTTTAGGCATTTTGACACATTCACGCGGATGAGAAAGGTTCACTTGTGCGAATGTCTCTCCTTCGTGCGGATGAACTGATTTTAGAACAAATTAAGGTTGGTTCATGCGGATGAGGTCTGGTTCGCATGGATGAGTTCCGTGCGGATGAAGGGTAGTTCGAGCGGATGAATGACTGGTTCGTGTGGACGAAAAAGATTTGTCAAACGGATAAGGTTTCATTCGTGCGTATGAATGACTCCTTCGCACGAATGTGACACTCCTGCGCACGAAACTCTCTCGTCTATTCGAAACGTCATTGTTCATATTTTTCGATCTAAAATCTTTATTTCTTCGACTTTTGTGATTATTCTTTCACAGACTAGGTCGAAATTCATTATTGATCAATCCTATTGTTTTAATTTTACTTTTTGTCCGTGAATGGACCATTTATTTGATGTTTTACGTCAAAAACCCCTAAAAGTCTATAAATCATGAGCGTCGGTGATTCAATCAACTGTTAGATCGATTAAATCGATACCTTAGCTTTGATACCAATTGAAAGTTCCGGATCAGTCGGGGTTAGACGGAAGTTTGGATAGAATAAACCTAATTCGGTAGAAATCTCATTAGATTAGTCATAAGTCGAATGATTCCATTCATACCGAAAGAGTTTACATCGTTTACAAGCTGGAGAGAGCATCATGCAAATCTCTCCAACATTTCCCCTCTAAAGTCCAAAACTTATCAAACTATGAACACATGAACCTATTTATACATGACATTTTGGTGAGGATGAACACATCCGTGCGGATGTGTTACGTCTGTACGGATGAGTCTCATCCTTACGCACGTTCTCTCGTTATCTCCAAGGTCTCATGTGTTCGTTTCTAACTCGTAACTATACAATATTCAACACACGCTCTATCTAGCCTATTTGCACAGTGGCGGACACACCGAATATGCACTAACAATACTTATGATTTATTAAACACAATCACATACAAACATGCTCGACACAAACAAACACTCCATTATACATGCTTAATACATGTTTCTTAGAAATTCATACATGCTAGAATCTTTACTTGCTCGATACTTTGTCATTAACTTCGTACAAGCCTCCCTTAACATGTATAGCGCTATAGGAGTAACACACCACCCGTATTCTTGAGGTCATGTTAAGTCATACAAAAACAGTCTTGTTGTTGCATCGACAAGATTACGCTAGTGGGAAACTTCGGGTTGACAAATATGAGACGCATGGTAGTAATGTAATGATATATCTTAATTTAGGATTATGCCATATGGATTTCTTTAAACCGTTTTTTATACTTATGATAGTAATTCATACTTGTATGCTCGCCAATACTTTATGTGTTAACATGAACTTTAATATATATTGCAGGAACTTAATGATGATACGTTGAAAGAAATCTAGTAGGATGACTAGAAAGGCACCTTAAATTTTGTTTATGTATTGTACTTTGTTTCCTTGTTACATGATGTTGTAGTTTACTTCCAAACTTTGTATTTTTTATTTAGAATTGAAATGAAATTTTGATTATTAAATACTTGTAACAAATAGTCATTATGGAGTCTCTTGCAAATCTCGTTTTCGTCTCACTCTGATGTTTTCGCCATCAGTTGGGGTGTGACAATTATTATCGGCCAACAGATGAAACTTATGATTATTAAAATCTAATAATCCTAATTATTATTAACTATTATTTTATTTTATTATTAAAACCAACTTTAGGAATAGTAAAATGCTTTTATTGGTGAAGCTTGATAGTGGTCAAACGGTAGATGGCATTTAGCATCTAATAAGGTGTTTCTTTTTTGTTTCCCACGTCAAGTTTTTAATATATATGCGGTGGACTCATAATTTTTTTTTATGAGAGTGCGGAATATTTTTAAAGATTTTAGGAACCTAGGTATATAAAAAAATCTGGTTCATATCTCGGGTGGGATCGGGTCGGGTCATGTAAAACAAAAGAACGTCAAACTAAAATTTATATAACCATCTAAAACACGTCAAACGTCATTACATACATGTTTAAAATTGTGCCTGCGAGTTTTCATTTTTTAAAATCTATGCAAAACATCATATATAGCTACTTTCCTAACGGTTTTTCTTGAGAGATCTCATATAAATCTTCATAAGTTCATAGAAAACACTAAACACTTAAACAAAATAAACAATCTTGATCAACTATAGTCCATAATTTTCAAGCCCTAGTAAAGTCTAGTGATGTGTGCAAAATGCAACATATAAATTACATCAATTGAGGCATAAAACCAACCATTTTTAGTACTAATGTTGGAAAAAGCGTGTTTCTTTCTACCTTTTGAATTTACAGGACCAAACGAGCTTAAAAGAACAAAAGGAACAAATAAGCAGCCAAAACCAACATAAATACAAGAAGAAGGAATAACGTGACATGCCCGACCCCTCGGCAGCATCTCCCAAAGCAAAAACAAGAAGACAGAAACTGACCACGGGGCCGTGCCCAGCTGGGCATGGGGCGTGGTCAGCCCTGACACAAGAAGACAAACTCTGCAAAAGCTTCTACGCCCACCACAGGGCCGTGCCCAGCTCACCATGGGGCGTGGTCAACTCTTAGATTTGTAGAATCTTGATAGTACAACAAACATTTGACCACGGGGCCGTGCCCAGAAGACATGGGGTCGTGTGGGGCCCTCTGCTGACAGATGCATTAAATGAAGGAAGAGAAGAAGGATGGACACGGGGCCATGGCCGGGGCTTTATTCAGGCTATAAATAGGGGTGCTTGGTTCACTTCAAAGGCATCCCTTGCAAACCACTTCTCTCCCACTTTGCCACCACTCCACCACCAACTACAACACAAACACCCACCACCATCATCCATTTTCCATCTTTAGAGTGTGTAGTAGTCTCGGGATCCAAGATTAAAATCGTAAGAGTTCTTGTCAATCAAAGGCCATGTTTGGCTAATCTCTTACATCACTTGGTGAAGACAAGTCTTTAATGTATTACTTTTGATTTTTAATCTTTCGGCACTTTTTAATTGGGTTTGTATTAATGACTTTAATAACTAGTTTCTTATGTTCAAAGTGAATTTTCTTTACCATTTCTTCATGATGTCATTGATTTGCTCATTCGTGTCTTTACAAAGCAGGTTAACTACCTGGAAGGGGGTTAGGAGGGTGGTTTGGTAAAGTTCTTGTCTCGTTCAGTGTATAGATCCTGCGAGGACTTGGTTCAAGCTTACTAGGACCTCCTTCAATGCCCAACGGTATTGGATGTCGGGGGGTGCGAATAGGTTGAACCCCTCATATGTAAACTTCTATTAATACTTTAAACCGGCTTCTTGAGATTGTATCCTTGCTGACTCAAACCACTTAGCCGAGGGTAACTTCACCTTCAAAATAGGGGCCTACCACTTTTCGCATTAATAACTTACTTAATTGTCTTTCAATATTCCGACCCTTTGGGATTGTATCCCTGCTGACTCAAACCACTGGGTTGAGGGTAACTTCACCTTCAAAAGAGGGGCCTACTACTATAACTAAGATAATCTCTTAAAAAGTCCGAAAGTGCGAAAATCATCAAAGGATACATTAAAGATGAGTTGGATCCAAGTGATTCTATCTTGTCTATTTGTTTTTCATTTTACTTATCTTTTCATTTTTAGTTTTATTTTCATGTTTTAAAAACTCTTTCAAAACATTTAGATTGATTAGACGTTGATGATAAACCGGTATTAAAAGCTCTTGTGTCCTTGGATGACCTCAGTATCTTACCAACATTATACTACGCTCACGATGGGAGCATTTGCCCAAGTGTGTGTTTAGTGTTAGTACAACATCGTGTTTTTATAAATTTAAAACTTGACTAACGCGTAAAATGGGCTTAAAATATTAATAAAATCAAATCACGCTTAACGCACACCAAGTTTTTGGCGCCGTTGCCGGGGACACAAGGATTTTGAGAAAGTTTAAAATCAAAGGCCTATTTATTTTTTACATTTTTTCTTAAATTTTTAAGATTTTTCTTAGTTTTTCAATTTCTGCAGAACTCAGCACGGGCCGCGCCCAACCAGACACGGTGCCGTGTCCATCATCCTTACTGGCAATTCTGTTTTAAGTCAGACAGTAGCTGACCACGGGCCATGTCCATCCAACACGCCCCCGTTTCCAATCTCCAGTTACTGAAAACAGAACCGTAAGATCCCGACGGTTGGTAAATTCTGACAAAAATTTGGATGATATTGATTATTTTTACTTTCGCCACTCTTACGGTGAGTGGTGTCAATTATGTGGTGGATTTCATCAAGATTTAGAATGTTATATTCTAAATTCTGATCCCCAATATTTAGACCCATCGTTTTCCTGTAATCACCTTAAGATGGGCGAAAGTAAAAACGATCACTATTACCCGCCCGAATACCCTCAACCGGTCTCTTCCAACCGACATAACCTCCGATGAATTATGTCAAATAGAAGAAAGAATTCTCCAAAAATTAAAAGAAATAGAGCTTATGATGAAAGTGAGGCACTCATCACAAGACAAAAATCAAGGAGAAATGTTGGGGCCACTTTCGGAATCTACCAACATCGACGACACCAAAAGTATCTCAACCTCTTGTGAAAGCATTAGCGATACTCGTCCTTGTGTCGATTGTACCGTGAAGGACACTCCATTGGCTCCCACCGATGCGCTCATAGACCTGAGCGATTCGACATATACCTTCTTTAACAAGAGCCCGTATAAGGGGAATAAAGGTTGTTTTCGCCCACCGGTAAGTAGTTTAGGTTTTACCCTTTCCGATAACCTCTTGCGTTCTTGCATAAATCAAGAGCAACTAAGGTACCTTAGGCACTTCGGTGTTGTTCCCCCCAGTAAGGAACCACCCGATTCGAATAAAAACCTTAAAAATAAAATAGATGTCACTTCATAAAGCTCTAGCCACGGGGCCGTGCTCAGGTCAACACGCCCTGTGCCCACCTCAAAATTCATCACAGGGTCGTGTTCAGGCCGCCCCGCCCCGTTCCTCTAATACGGACAAAAGTGTCAGAACCTCGTCTGACCACGGGGCCGTGTCCAGCCAACACAGGGCCGTGGTCAGTGTGCTGTTGTTTTCTATAAAGTCAGCATTGGTTCTGCTTGTTTGGACCCATTCCAAAGACAAAGATCTGCTGGGATTTTCATATATACCTTAAAAGGTATATTCTCAAAAAGCTTTCATTCAAACCATCTTGTCTTTGCCACTTTTGTCACTTTCCTTCTTCTCCACAACTCTCCCACCTCCATTAAAGCTTGAAACTTCAAACTTCAAGCTTTATCTAAGTAATTGCAAGGTTTTTGACCAAGAAGTCTTATTAAACAAGAGCTTTACAACACCTTTTTGAGTTATTTATGTTCAGAAATGTTTTAAAACACAGAAAAATAATTTAAAACAATGATGTTTCTTGGTTAAGAATCTTGCAGAGGTGTGCCCACGGGGCCGTGCCCAGCAGGCACGAGGCCGTGGCCGGGAATTCCATTTTCATCTTTTTGAAATATTCATCTTGTTTTCTTAATATGTCGAGCCAAAACAGTGGAAGATCATCAACCAACTCAAGAAACAATCGAAGGGGAAGAAGACCATCAATCGAAGCTACCCTTGTCCGCAATGTGTATGCATTAAGGGAAGCCATCGACGAAATGACATCGGTGGAGGAGATCCTCATTGACCGTATCAACTACTTGACGGTGGGTCTAGAGAACAACTTCCAAGAAATCAACCTTTTGCACCAAAGGTTGAACATTCTTGCTATGCCACCCACGAAACCGATCTTCCCACAAGAGGATTGGAACCTTGTGCAAGAAGTTGTTAACCCAACCGGATGGGATGACCTTCTTCCGGAACCTCCTCTAGACGCATTACACGAGGTTATGGTGGTCGTCGCACCTCCCCCACAAGATGTTGTGGACAATGAGCCCGTCTTCCTTCTCCCTCAAGAGATTGAGGAGTGGCTCAACGACGTTTGAGGAGCACCCTCTGGAGTGAAGCTCTAAAAAGTCCCTACTCTCTGAAAATTATTTTCGGGTTTTTGGTGTTTCGACGTGTAAAATCTAGGGTAGAGCTTCCTTTTGGTTTTAAAATTTCTTGCATATCAGGACCTATCTATCTTATCTTAGGACTTTTGTAACTTTTAATTTTTAGGATTATCTTAGGACCGTATGTATCTTGCACTCTAAATAAATGATGGTTTAAGTTATCGTATGGTGTTTGGATGTTGTATAATGGCTTAACAAACGAGAAAAGATGAAAACTGCCAAAGGGACGTGAAAACCGCACCCCATGCACGTAAACAGTGCCTTCCGACAACTTTTCCAACTGTTCAGCATATGCAGCACGAGGCCGTGCTCAGCCCAACACGCCCCGTACCCATGACTCTGCAGAAACAGCTTCTGGTGAAGTAACTGACCACGGGCCGTGCTCAATGAACACGCCTCGTGGTCAATATTCTGTTCAATTCTGTTACTAGCACTCTGACCACGGGGCCGTGCCAGGACCACACGGGGCCGTGGCCAGATGCCCAGTAACACAAAACTTGTTTTTTTAAACACACTTTTACACATTCAATTCAACCTAAAAACTTATTTTTGGGACACATTGAGGACAATGTGTAATTTAAGTGTTGGGGGATGCTAAAACCTTGAATCTTGTAAGTCCTAATAACAAACCTTACACAAAACTCTATTGGAACCGCTAATCACCCCAAATCTTTTCAAAATTTTTCGTTTTTTTACTTGTCTTGATTTAATTTGGGAATAACAAGTTCTAAAAAGTTTATGTTTTTACAAATTTACAACCAATAGCGTCATGATAAAAAGAACCAAGTAAGAAAATTATAAAAAGACAGGACAAATCTTTTTAAAATTTGATTATATATACTTAATCACATTATAAACCCATTCCCACAATAAGTGAGTTTTTAGCTTTTATTGAGCATACATGCATACATCTTTAAACCAAATGCTCATTTTCGTTTTCTTGTGTGAATAGCCGCTTGGTTCTTACGACTCTAGAACTTGCCAAGACGATACATTCCCGGTCCTTACCAACTTGAACCCAAGTAAGTAAAAGATGGAGGCATTAGGACTAACCCTTTTTTATTTCAAAATCATTATTTTCCTTCTTTTTCTCCCCTACCAAAACTTTTTTTCCTTTCAAACCCATTTGTTTTAGTAAAAAGCTCAGTTATTTTGTGACATGAAAAGTATATATATATAATTTTGCAATAACCAAACAAGTTCCTCAAAGAAATCTTGTTTGAATAAGCTTAGATTAAATAAATGTCACAATAACAAAAGGTTTTACGACAACCGACGCTTTTTACGCTTTTCGCCATTTTACTAACTACTAACCCAAAAACCACCTACCCTTAGCCCAAGCCTAATGTAACACCCTTGTTATTATTTTACAGTTTTTCGTATAAATACGATAATAAACATGTAATTACGATTAAGTATCCTTAGAAAATACGAGTAATTTAAAACTTTTACAACTTAAAAGTTTTCAACATAATATAAATAAGTTCGCCATTTAAAAGTTATGACGTAATGCCGTGCGGAAGCTTTAATCTCGTGTGTTCGGTTCTTCGTAGCTGCTTGATCGTCATCCGGAGCATGCCCAACATCACCTACAATCAAAACCACAACCCTTGTTAGTTTTGACAATGTTAAAATGGATATAAGTGAGTTCCATGGGTCAAACAACAACAAAATAATCTTTCTTCGAAACAGGGGGGCGTCGCGTGACGCCAAGGGCCGTCGCGTGACGCCTAGCCCCTGTTTTCACATATTGTTGCTTATCAGTTGCTGTACATTCCCAGCATAACCCAACTTCACGGAAACGAGCATAACTCTCTCGTTTTTAATCCGTTTTACCCGATTCTTTTTCCTACGCGACTGTAATTTAATTCTCCATCTATGGAGTTAAAACCCAACATCCGGATTAACAAAGTTTCTGACTTTTAATTCTCCGGCTTATTACCCTTTTTCCCAATTTTGACCCATTCGTGTATTTATCAAACAAACATGTTTGTTTGACTCTAATTTCTCATAAATTCTAAAAAGTCATTCTTGTTTATCATAAGAGATTCAAAATCTCGGGTTTACATACGTTCTTAAACCCATTTTTACTTAATTGCTTATTTTGACCCGTTAAGGGAATATAAGCATTTATCCGCATGGTTCATGCTTCTTATACTTATTCTAAACATTCATTTTATCATAAGACTCGTTACCAAACAACCTTTAAAGGTTGTTAGCTCAATTTAGCTTACAAGGGCGTTTCGGTCAATTTTAGTCCTTCTCTTACGACGAAGGACTTTTAGATACTTGTTTGACCCAAAATCCTATCTTTTTAACTATAAAACTTGTTTAGAAATCATTATGTTTCTAAAGCACTATGATTATAACTTAAATTATTCGGTTCACCTTTAAGATAACCGAACATCAAATTTTGACCTTGTTTAACTCTTGGAGAACCCCAAGTTCTAAATGGTGAGTGGAACCATTTTACATACCTGACTTGGATCAATGCATTAACCTGTTTTAATACCTTGATTTTGAATTCGCTAATTAATATTGAAGCAAATATCCATTCTATGTAGGCTCCTGAAATCATATACTCAACGGTAATCATTAGTCAATATTGTCAAAGGGTGATATCTTCACCTTTTGACCCGTTTGGTCTAAATATCCGTTTATCTTTGCAAGACGATATTTATTACCGTTTCATCAATTTGACTCACTACGGTTTACACCGTATGGTCGTTTACCTATAACCCATTTCTCAACTCCTTTGACCCATTATGGCTTATGCCATATGTGTCTTTCAAAAACTAATGTTTATTGTTAACGCAACACCAAATTACTGTTTTGCCTTATTATTCGTTTTGGCTTACCTTATAAGGTAACCATAAAATTTCATCTTTCTAATCGTTATGGTATAAACGATTAACCAATTTAATCCTTTTTAACCATCAATGTGGTTTCTTATCATTTTCACTCATATGGTTCCATACAACTATATGTCGGAAACATCACTTTTCTAATGTTTGTCTATCTTATCCGAAATCAATACAACAAGATATTTTCTAAGAATTAACAAGAGTGTAAGCTTTACTTACCTTGCATCCAAAACACGCTTTTACTTCACACTTGATTCGTTTGACCCGCTCACTCATCAAGCTTCCACCTAGCTCGTTAGGCGTCAAACTATCATCATAATTCATAAGATGGTTAGATTAGTCATTATCAATTATGACTACTCAATCTAACGGGTCTTATGTCGACTTTATCACTCGATTAAATCATTGGTTAATTTGACTTCCTAAAAGTCAATTGATCTATCGACATATTTAAATGCACACTTCACATGGAATTTCAACATTTTAGCTTCATTTAGGCATTTTAACAAACACCTAGTGGGCATAATTTCACATGATTATATAGCAAATCCCTAGCTTAACATCTAGCCCGAATTTCACATCAATCAACCCATTTTACACAATTGTTAGCTTCTAAAATTCTGAAGTCACTTCAAAATTGTCAAATTACACTAGAACAATACCCAAATTTCCTAGTGTTTATCAAATTATACATAACCCATTAATCACCTACAATGGTGTTCATAGATTTCACTAGAATTTCACATGATTTCAACTTGTATTTGTCTAGGGTTTGTCCCTAGACACTATATTGTTCCTAAATCATCATAAAACAAACATGCAACCATGAATTTCAGATTTTCCCAATTTCATGAGAATTTTGAGTTGAGAGTTTTCATCAATTTTTACATACCTTGTAATCCTCTTGTGATGAGGATCAATAATCTATGCTCGATTTTTGTTTTTGATCAGATTTGGACCTTCAATTTGGGATATTTGTGAGAGCTAGGTTTTGAAGGAACTTGGGGTCGCACCCCCTGTTCTCTGGTCGATCTCCTGGAGACTCCAATTGGAGTGTTTATGTTTTAATAAAACATATTTATTAAAACTAGTTTCAAGTTAAACACTTTTGGTCCCTCTAGTTTCTTTTGATCAAATAAAGCTATGCCTCACCATTAGTTACTTAATCACAAGCTACTAACTAGGTTAATTACTCCTAGTTACTTTAACGGGTTCGGGAAATTATAACCCGTTATGTTTTAAGTCCCGTTAATTTGGCCTTTTTATATATACTTTGTTTTCTCAAAGTATTTATTCCCCTTTTTAATTAATATTAGGTTCATTATTTGAGTCCTAATATTTACCGGGTTAATAATTTTTTTTTACCACCAACGGTATTTTACCCGTCTTTACTATTAACGTGGTTTGATTACCAAACCCGTTTTTGGGATGTTACACCTAATCCTTTCCCAAGTCCTCTTGATATTTACGAAGGTTTATAGTTAAAAAGGAGGAGGGTTGACCACTTGACAAACATATGGTAGAAGTAAGTTCCAATACAGTATCGAGTGTCTCAAAAGATTACACCTTTGGCCGAGTGTTGAGTGATATCCCGTAAGGTATGTGAACTTGTATATAAATGGAATTTTAAGAAGGCATGTTATGCCCAAATAAATACTTTTTTCTTATAAGTTGGTTTAAGTAAATCATGACGAATAGGATTGTAAATAAAATAAAAACAAAATTTAATAAAGATCTTGGATTCCCGACACTCAAGACAAGCCACAAAAATATCTTCTCTACCTATTCCATTTGGGTGTGTAAGCGACATTTAAAGAGTTTTGCTTGAGGACAAGCAAAGATTCAAGTGTGAGGTATTTGATGTGTGCAAAATGCAACATATAAATTACATCAATAGAGGCATAAAACCAACCTTTTTTAGTACTAATATTGGAAAAGCATGTTTCTTTCTTACTTTTGAATTTACAGACCAAACGAGCTTAAAAGAACAAAAGGAACAAATAAGCAGCCAAAACCAACATAAATACAAGAAGAAGGAATAACGTGACATGCCCGACCCCTCGGTAGCATCTCCCAAAGCAAAAGCAAAAGCAAAAGCAAAAAAAAAAAAAAGACAGAAACTGACCACGGAGTCGTGCCCAGCTGGGCATGGGGCGTGGTAAGCCCTGAAACAAGAAGACAAACTCCGCAGAAGCTTCTACGCCGACCACGGGGCCGTTCCTAGCTCACCATGGGGCGTGGTCAACTCTTAGATTTGCAGAATCTTGACAGTACAGCAAAGAGTTGACCACGAGGCCCTGCCCAGAAGACACGGGGTCGTGTGGGGCCCTCTGCTGACAGATGCATTAAATGAAGGAAGAGAAGAAGGATGGCCACGGGCCGTGCCCAATGGACACGGGGCCGTGGCCAGGGCTCTGTTCAGGCTATAAATATGGGTGCTTGGTTCACTTCAAAGACATCCCTTGGCAAACCACTTCTCTCCCACTTTGCCACCACTCCACCACCAACACCAACCACCATCATCCATTTTCCATCTTTAGAGTGTGTAGTAGTCTCGGGATCCAAGATTAAAATCGTAAGAGTTCTTGTTAATCAAAGTCCATGTTTGGGTAATCTCTTACATCACTTGGTGGAGACAAGTCTTTAATGTATTACTTTTGATTTTCAATCTTTCGGCACTTTTTAATTGGGTTTGTATTAATGACTTTAATAACTAGTTTCTTATGTTCAAAGTGAATTTTCTTTACCATTTCTTCATGATGTCATTGATTTGCTCATTCGTGACTTTACGGTCTATATAAAGCACGTTAATTACCTGGAAGGGGGTTAGGAGGATGGTTTGGTAAAGTTCTTGTCTCATTCAGTGTATAGATCCTGCGAGGACTTGGTTCAAGCTTACTAGGACCTCCTTCAATGCCCAACGGTATTGGATGGCGGGGGTGCAAATAGCTTGAACCCCTCATATGTAAACTACTATTAATACTTTAAACCGGCTTCTTGAGATTGTATCTTTGCTGACTCAAACCACTTAGCCGAGGGTAATGTCACCTTTAAAAGAGGGGCCTACCACTTTTCGCATTAATAACTTACTTAATTGTCTTTCAATATTCCGACCCTTTGGGATTGTATCCCTACTGACTCAAACCACTGGGTTGAGGGTAACGTCACCTTCAAAAGAGGGACCTACTACTATAACTAAGATAATCTCTTAAAAAGTCCGAAAGTGCGAAAATCATCAAAGGATACATTAAAGATGAGTTGGATCCAAGTGATTCTATCTTGTCTATTTGTTTTTCATTTTACTTATCTTTTCATTTTTAGTTTTATTTTCATGTTTTAAAACTCTTTCAAAAAATTTAGATTGATTAGACGTTGACGATAGACCGGTATTAAAAGCTCTTGTGTTCTTGGACGACCTCGGTATCTTACCAACACTATACTACGCTAACGATGAGTGCACTTGCCTAAGTGTGTGTTTAATGTTACTACAACATCGTGTTTTATAAATCTAAAACTTGACTAATGCGTAAAATGGGATTAAAATATTAATAAAATTATATCACGCTTAACGCACACCATCTAGAACAACAACAAAAAAAACATCAAAACAACAAAGTAATTCTAATAAAATCTAGAACAACAAAAAAATACATCAAAACACATAAAATTTCAAACCTTTTTAACAGATTTATAACTCTGTTTCTCCTAAAAAACCACATAAAACAACAAAAACAAAACATAAAAAAACGAAGGTAACTCGTTAAATTTTTTATTATGGGTGATGGGTTGGTCGGAATCAAGCTTTTCCGTTGAGAATACAGTCGCTGTCGTCGTGCCTGTTGATTGCTCACGTGCGTCGGTCGTTGCGCGATCAGAAGAGGGAGAACTGGAGAAAGAATTGGAAGGAGCGGGTGGGCTGGGTTATTTTATTTAACTTCAGATATAATTGGGTTGGGTTAATTGGGCTTGAGTTACAATGGAATATTTATTGGATTGTGATGGCCAAATTGTTAAGTGAAAGTTATTGGGTTAAATTGTTAAGTAAATTGGTTAAAAAATAATTATATAAACTAGGTTATATTTTAATAAAAATCAGTGTTTACAAGTTTTTTTATAAATTTATAAGATTTTTGTTTCTCAGTGGGTCGGCTGAAAATTCCAAGGGGTGCAGTTGAACATTTTCAAGGGTTGCGGTCGGGATTTTGTGCGAAATTTAACCCTATTTTTTTTCAAGGGGTACGGCCGCACACCCAAACAAATTATATGCTAAGAAAGGGAAGTTGGCATGTATTAAGTGATTTTGTAACTGAATAAGGAGATTCGGTGCCGAAAGTGTGCTCGGTTCGGTAAATTCGGTACTGATACCGGGTATCATTTGCTCATCCCTATGTTAGAACCATGCATGCTATGGTCGAGTCTTGTCATTTTTTAATATATGCAATTATTCGATTTACCAATTTTTTCTGAATTACAATTTGTGTGCAAAAGTTTTACTTCAAAATTTTATGTTTACCCCTACACTATATTTAAATTATTTTGTTTTTTAGCTAATTTACCTTTCTATTACTAAACTTAAAAAAGTTACCATACAACTACTAAATTTTAATAAAGTTATTTTTTTTATCCTAGACCAACCTTAAGCTTTTCGCTTTTTAAAATTTAATGTCAAACTTTTATTTTTGTTCTTTGTTAATCAATGTTTGCGCTTTGCCTATTAATTTTTTTTGTGTGTTTTTAACATGTCGCAAAGCGCTGGTAGTTACCCACTATTAATTTACTTTACAATCTTTAGACTTTAATGTCTTGCGTTTCAGTCTAGATTTTACAAGTTAACATCCCTTAGCATATGTGCACTGTTCAAGTTTTTTTCTTCTCTTTTTTAATTCTACTTGAGAGTCCGGCCGGCTGTTCACGAGCCGATCCGTACCAATAAGACCTTTGCCCGTACTCGATTCGTTTACAAACCGAACCGAATCAAGTGTTTATTCAACCGAGCCAAAGCCGAACGAGCGTCTTTCGATCAGATCTTTTTTCGACCGAACGCCAAACGAGTACCAAGTGCTGTAGAACATAAAAGGAAAGCGATGATGGGTGTGTTAGTTTTCAAAGTAAAGTGCAGTTTTCGTCCCTGAGGTTTCGTCTAGGGGTGCAAACGAGCCGAGCTACTCGAGCTCGGCTCGAAAATAAGCTCGAACGATCCGAGCTTAAACGAGCTCGAGTTCGAGCCCGAACCTAAAAACAAGCTCAGTTAGTAAACGAGCCCGAGTTTCGTTTATCGAGCTCGAGCCGACTCGCGAGCCTAATCGAACTTTCTGTTATATATTTTTTATTAATATATTAAACATATATTTATATAATAATAATAATAACTAGTGTTGTTGCCAGCGCTATGTGGCGGATTTGAAGTGGGACGTGTCGTCATAAGTTTGACAACGAAAATTAGTTTATTCATTATATCGATGTGAGCGTTGTTTTGTTTGTGATGTTTTTTTTTTTGAAAGGCAAACAAAATTCTCCATTGATCAACCTGCTAGCAGGAAGCTAGCAGCCACCAAATACAAAGATCACCAAAAAAAATATACAGATATCAACATCACAGAACAATGCTACCATCCAACTTCTTTCATCTTAAAACCTCCCCGTATTTCCCAGTCAAGTTCTACCTTTCTTGATCGCGCTTTAACCCACAAGAAGCTGAGATTTTTTATGTCTCCAATAACCTTCTGAAGTGAGAGCTGAGTCTGTTCGAAGACCGCCTTATTTCTGTTTATCCAGATGCACCAAAGAGTTGTGAGCCCGATCGCCTGGATTGCCTTCTTTGTATGCTTCGATCCCTCCACGTATTCTTGTAAGTCTAAAATGTCTTTGATTTGGAAAGCAAAGATAGGCTGGATTTTACACCACTGTGATATGATTTGCCACACGGCTTGGGCAAACCCGCATGAGATAAACAGGTGTTCGGCAGTCTCTTCAAGCAAACCACACAAAGGACACATCACTGAGCCCACATTTATATAAACTGCTAGGACTTGGATTTGCTTCTCTTTGTTGCAAAAAGCGACCGTGTAATGAGTTGTTTACCTTGCATATGTGGTGGCCGAAATTGTAACTCGAAGCCGTATCTTCTATTATATAACAGTAAAGGAAATCAGTTCTGTAAACAAGGTAGGAAAAATAAGCGGAAACTTACCAGAAGCAAAGTTGCACAACCCTTTCCCACAATACGTCCACTTTTATGTGTATATTCTTCTAAAACTGTCAAAAAACCTAAACCCGTGAAGGTAATGCATAATTCAATAACTGTAAATAAGTGGCGTGTTAGCGAGGGCTTGTTAGTGTGATAGAATTTCAAGGTCACGAAAAGCTTCCTTTCATACCTGTTGTATGTCATCACCCAACTTGTTGAAACAACTATAATGAAGCTGGTATTTGGATTCTCGCCTTTTTTGTTGCAAAGAGCGACTAGACAATGGCTTGTTTACTTGCATATTTGGTAACAAAAACAATAAGTCGGAATAGGTCAAAATGGGTCGGTTCTCATTGGCCACAAATACCTTTTGTAAATAGAATTGCTTCCATTTCTATTTACGCCTCTCTTTGTTGCAAAAAGCTATTGTACATTGACTTGTTGACCTGCATGTGTGGTGACAGAACAATTACCCGAGATTGTATCTTTTATTAATGTTAATTATGAAAAGCTTCCTCTTTTGGTTCCTCTGACACCAATTGTATGTCATCATCCAGTGTGTCAAAACAACTCTAGTAAAGCTGGTACCAAAAATGCGAAATGGAGCAGACCAAACCTAATCATCTAATAACTTGTTTTTGTAAGAGAGAAGTATCGTAGGATGTGTGCTAAAAGAGAACTTACCAGGTTTTTTACTGTTGCATATTTGGTTTAAATGCCATTCTTCAACATATCATCCTCTGTAGCATTTATTTTTTCAAAAGCTTTTGTGCACGTACTAAAACATTTTCATGGGTTTGATTGCTCAAGTGGCATTATTTCTGACCTGTTCATTAAGTGTCACGTGTTAGAATGTATGTTGCTAGCAGTATATTTTTAACAAAAGCTATAAATAACAAAAAAAACATCCGAAATTAACGGTGAAACATTAAAAGGTAAAATCAAGATTCAAGGTAAAATCATCTATAATTTCATCATGAATGATCATATTAACAACAAAAGTACTATAGTGATATTGAGTTGTATAGTAACCTCACTGCTGTTGACTTCATTCATGAAATCAGAGAAAACTATATTTTTGGTTTGGTTTGTTCGGCCATCTTCAGTGGGCGCGATGAGGACCTTTAGCGAGTCAGGTGAGGTTGCTCGTGAAAGGGCGACATAAAGTTGACCATGTGTAAAAACAGGTTCTGGTAGACAGACTCCAATTTTTTTTAAAGATTGTCCTTGGCTTTTATTTATGGTCATTGCATAGCATGTTTTTACTGGAAATTGACGTCTTGTAAACACAAAAGGTAAGTCTTTGCTATTATGAACAAAGTTAATTTCAGGTATATATACACGATGACCAACAGTTGTTCCGGTGATTACGTGTGCTTCGATTATTCTTGGCAATAGTTGGGATATCAAAAGTCTGGTGCCATTACATAAGCCAGAAGTTTGATTTATATTACGTAGTAAAATAACTGGAGTATTTACCTTTAGATTAAGCTTATGTGGTGGAAGTCCGTTGAAATTTAGCTAATTTAAATATTCCTGAGGATACAAAATGTCTATGTCACCTCTATTTTGTGCATGTGGGATCATTGAGTCAACACTGATATATGATGTACATTCTCCGGGTGTCAGTTTAAGTACCAATTCATTGATCTGTTCAGCTGTGTCATTCCTTGGACAAACGATTGCTCTGTCAGATAGGTTTTCTGCCGATGGGTTGGTAAGAACGGTGTCGTCATAGATGAAGCGAATTAAAGAATCAAGCCCAGTGTTCTCGATATTAGAAATTTTGGCAGAATTTGAATGATGTGTGCGTTGCAAGGGTCATCGACATCTGGTTGACCGACCACACCATTTCCCACACTTAGTAACCATGAGGCAAAATGCGAAATAGCTTGTGTGTCTTGTGAATTTTGTGTACTTGTCGCTACTCGCATGTCTCGTTCAGCCTGCAAACTGTAAAGTTGTCCCATAAATATGATCTAGGCAACGTAGAGTCTATAATCTCGGAACGCGATGCTTTTGGTTTCACCGGAAGTGTTTGTCTGAAATCTCCACCAAGTAGTATAGATTTGCCCCCAAATAGCTTCATTGTTTCCCCTAGAACATCTCTCAGTGTCCTGTCTAAAGATTCAAAACATCTGCGGTCACTCATTGGTGTTTCATCCCAAATTATCAAAGATGTTTCCTTGAGAAGCTCACATAGCTGAGTGTTTTTTTATATCAAAAACTGATTGATCTGTCACTTCTATTGGTATCTTGAAGCGTGAGTGAGCAGTTCTACCAGATGGTAATAGAGGTGAAGCAATTCCTGATGCCGCAACCGCTAAAACGATTCTCCCTACAGATCTAAATGCTGAAATTATTGTTTTCCATAAGAATGTTTTTCCTGTACCACCATGACCATAGACAAACAATAATGTCTGGGACTTTCTTTCATATGAATTCATGACAATATCATAAACTTGGAGCTGATCAGCATTTAACAATGAGTGCAATTGAGAATGTTGTGCATTCAAGGCATCCCTGTCATAACATTTCTCCTCCATTAACAAACGGTTTCTCATCGAAGCAAGGAGAGCAGTACACGGCATAGGAGGGCCATAATTTGAAAGAGACGCAGATGGTGTGCTCGAATTAAGCAATTGCTCAATTTCGAACAAAACATATTGTTGCAAGTCGAAGTCATTGATACATCTATTGAGTTGATTTGTGCTTCTATTCAGATTTAGGAGTATATCATCTGACATTTTTCGCCAATGCCCTTCCCATAGAACTGCAGGTTTTGCTATGTCACAAAAAAGAAGCATATGGTTGAATCGAAATCTCATTTCAACAGATGTTGCCCAATTTAACGCCTCTACGAATGCCATTTCCCATTCCCCATTCCCTATCATCACCTACAAGACCCATGCTTTCACACGCTGCGCGGTAAGTCATGTGTGTGACACCAGAAACAGTACGTATTTCAGCAAAAGACCTGCAACCCCTTTGATGACATAATAACATCCTTAGATAAAACAGTTCGCCACATGTTGGATGTATATATATGAGTCTACCTATCGTTGGCGTCTTACTTGATAATCTGCGAATCCAAGCTTTAGCTAATAAATGCCACCAATATCTTAAAACATAATCAATATAACGATGATCACGGCCGTCGGATTCTGTCTGGTTATTACGTAACCATTCTGTTAAGGTTGTTTTCCCAAATGCAGGGTTGCTTACAATGGTATGTAAGCGCATGGTTTCTTGAAATGTGACATTTTTCATGTCTTCTAGGTGCATGGCCAGAATTTGCACGAATGGATTTCTGCTATGTATAGGAAACCTAAGTATCCTCCAAGCCGCCTCATGTGGGCATATAAAGCGGGCATCAACAAAATTTTTTATTTCATTTACCGGAGGATTTGGTTGGATTGGGGTGTTAGTTGGTTGGTCATCAGCCTTGGTAACTGCAAACTTAACACGATCAACACCTTTAGATATATACTTGAAAAGATACTTAATCATCATGTTCCAACCACAGTACTCAACATTTATGTGGGCATTGAATCGCTTGCACAGAGTTTTATTGTAGGGCACAACATAGCCGTTATCAAGGGGTACACCATTTTTAACAATACGTTGTCCATTGGCCAACCTTTTGTAGTATGCATATCCATCTTTATCAAATCGGGTGTTGTTTTCATATGGTTTAGGAAAAGATTTGGAACACTTGCCATCACACATGCACGGAGCATTTGCATTTGGGAGACCGCATGGCCCGTGAATCATGCACTCAGTGACATTTTATGAAGGGTGGGTTCAATTGAAGGATCTGGTATTTCAGCAGTAATGTATTGGTCCACATCTGTTGGCTCGCGTATCTTGTAGGGTGGTGTCACCCATAGTAACGTGTGACAATGCGACATACCTCTTTTCTGGAAGTCAATTGTATACAAATCTACAAGGATAGTAAAAAAGAAATTTTAAAATACTATTATAGACGTAGAAAGTTATGAATCGTGAATTTAGTAAGAGACTAACCAGCTGCCACCGATCCGAATGTTTTGTTTGACCTTAAGAATTTAATGAACTCTTCTACCTTCATCTGAAACACCCGTGCAATTATATCTGGTCGATCTTGTACATGCGTGCAGCCATGGACCCTGCAAATAGCTAGGGCATCTTGATAATGCTTATACATGTACCTTGGGTCACCTGTAAATGACGAAGGCAAAATGGTACGCCTTCCAACATCTTGACCCTCAGTATCACCCTTGAAAGTGCGTCATGGATACCACGCAAGTACTCACAACGGAAGAGATTTTGATTAGCGCTTATGTATTCCAATCTGCACTGTTCTATGCGTATGTATGCATCGACCAAATATTGTTGAAAAAGGTGGCCACCGTTTAGCAACAATGCGTAAATGCCATGACGATCGTGAATCTGGTAGCTATAGTACCTGTCCATTGTTAGCTTTTTTCCTTCAGATTCCACATTTGAACGCAAACGTAGGTCGGGTGACCATCCCTGCTCGGCTTACGGAAAAAGCAACGGGTACTGCAGGGGCATATATGACGAATGTAACTTGCTAACCCTTTGTGCTGTGCCATCCTTGTTGCGGATAACAATATCATAGGTTGTTGCATTGAGGTTATTGTCACGTATGATACCGCCAAGTGTTCCCGGAGCAGGTGGCTCATATTTTCGCTGATTGCCACTGTTGTACAGTCGAACAGCAAAATTATAAGCATTGGATCCAGTGCATAAATCTATCGCACTCTTGAAAAGTTTAACATATCCGTTACATGATGTAAGCGTTTGGGAAATAGTAGCGACAATATCACATGAAAGTTGGGAAGCGGCTGACAAGAACCGCAACCTATTCGAGACCTCATTTTCTGTGTCATATATATACATTTGTAGAAACCGCGGCTTCTCACTGTCTGGTGGACATAAGGAACCTAACCAATGCGAAAGTTGACCAGAAACTTTGAAAACATATGGGCCACGACCGTCGTTAACGGTGTCATCAATATCAGCACCAAAAGATGTCATCGAAAACATATTGTTGTACACCTGTATATTCTCCATGAACCGAGCATCAGTAAACAACTCTTTAATGGCAACATGTGGTTCAAGTGGAAAGGGAAGGCGAATAGCTCCACCTTGACAACATACATTGTATTTGGGCATTTGATTTCGAGGTGTAGACAAAAGTCTTTCCGCAAACCAAAATAAAGCACCACAATAATCACACACGTATTCGCAATTACCCCCATCAAGGTATTCCGATGGCGGTGTTGCTTCATCGCCAGTTGACTGAGAAGTACTTGTTGATTGTGAAGATAATGTACCTGCATTAGAGGTTTCACCTGCAACACTTGCTAAAAGACGCGACAACCTATGTGAATTATGGCCAACTGAGGGTTCACCAACATGGCCATCAGTACTGATTGGGCTTTGCTTAGAAGGACCACTTGTTGACTGTGAAGATGATATACCTACATTAAACGTTTAACCTGCGACACTTGCTAAAAGACGCGATAGTCTACGTGAATGATGGCTAACTGATGGTTCACCAACATGACCATCGGTATTGATTGGCCTTTTCTTAGAAGAACCACTTGTTGACTGTGAAGATGATGTACCTGCATTAGACGTTCCACCTGCAACACTTGCTAAAAGGCGCGACAGCCTACGTGAATGATGGCCAACTGACGGTTCACCAACATCACCATCAGTAATGATTGGCCTTCTCTTAGAAGGTGTACGTCTAGGTAGCATTATATTTGACCATGAAACAAAATAAATCGAAAAAAAGGTTAGGAAAGATGATGCCAAAGTAACAAAAAAGATAGCCAATGAAATAATGAATAATCAAACTACAACTTTCATATAGGATAGGATTAATGATAAGATGATACACAAAAACTTAAAACAACCATTAACAACAGCACTCAAAGCACCACAACGACAACAATCAACATTATAGTTACAAAGACAAACCAAAAGCGCAAAAGTAAAAAGCAACGGAAAGGGAAATCATGAGCTCAAAAAGTAAGGATGGGAACCTGCATATCGAGGGTGATGAACATAAAAGACGTCTTTATAGAGTGAGGTGGATCTATATCCAGTAGTGCATCAACTGCGGCTTCATTATCACCTAAACACGCAAAACCAGATTTCAATTTTAGCGTCTGCTACCAGCAACTGAAGAGTTTTCACCTCTGTAGAGTTTTCACCTCTGTAGAGTTTTCACCTCTGTAACCAAGCGGTTTTCACTTCATAACCAAACCCGTACAACATATTATAAAATATGATTATCAGTCATTAATATAATACTGGATAGAGTTGTCCATCAGACGCCACCTATGACTGCATTCCCATATTTTCAAATAGTAATTATAGTTGGCGAATTATTTCTAACATGGCACATATAATCACTACATACAAACTAATTATTGCATCAGTTATTCTGTCGTAAACCTAAAGGTTTTACACCCAACATTTAATACATAAAAGTATCATCAGATTCAAAATAAATTAAAGCTGGGGTGGCACCGATTGCAGATTTGGGTTTCGGGTAGGGAACCAGAATCGGTAACACCACCGTCACCTATTCAGGTACCCCAAATCGGGTAGTGTGTTGGGGTTGTAGGTACGTACCGAAGACGTCTTTATTTTTGCTTGTCTCCGTTGTTGCTGTTGCTCCGATCACTGGTTTGCGCAGCTGCTAATCGGCTGTGCACGTCTGATTGGGTGGTTGGCTGAAGCAAGGGTAAACCCTAAGTGAAAGGCGGTATAAATTAGAGCTGGGGTGGCACCGATTGCCGATTTGGGTTTCGGGTAGGGAACCAGAATCGGTAACACTACTGTCACCTATTCAGGTACCCCAAATCGGGTAGTGTGTTGGGGTTGTAGGTACGTACCAAAGGCGTCTTTATTTTTGCTTGTCTCTGTTGTTGCTGTTGTTCCGATCACTGGTTTGCGCAGTTGCTAGTACTCTGATCGGTTGTGCACGTCTGATTGAGTGGTTGGCTGAAGCAAGGGTAAACCCTAAGTGAAAGGCGGTGGATTAGGGAGAAAGGAAAAAGGAAGCAAGGAGGTGGGTTAGTAGAATTAGGAAAACAAAGTGCAGCACTGTACCTACTGTAGTTCTGTAGCTCCCAAATTGAACTACAGTGAACTTGAGTTGTTTTTTAATATATATAATAATTGATATATATTATTAATCCATAACATCCTCAGAAATAGTATTGTTTTTAGTTTCTTGATTTTACCACTATATTTATAAAACTATTTCATTTTGACCCTTTCTTTATTTTATAAACATATATCTAAAATACTCAACATTTAAACTAATAATCATTATCTTATTTAAGCAATGGTTCATTTTTTTCCTTTTCTTCTTTTTGGTTATTTCTTTCTTTTAAATTTGTAGTTAAACAATATATTTTTTTCAAGTTTTATAATTACTAGGTGCTTGAGTTTTTTACGTTTTAATATATTTTTTGGGTTTTCACTTACGTTTGTTATATATATCGAGTGCACCAAATAGTCCGAGTTCCAGCCCGACGATAATTTTTTTTTGTAATCTACCACATCAGACCAAATCTATATCGTTCGAACAACTCCAGTAGTAGTACCAATATAAGTTTCTCGCATAAACTTTGTTGAAATCGGAATTGTATTTACAATAGGGTAGCTTTTCTTGTTACCATATATATAAATATAAAAAAATAACTAAATTATATGTATAATAATTATAATTAATATAAATTCATTTTAATAGTTTTTTTTTACATATTTCCCCCTCTTAATAGGGCTTATTACATATTTTCTCAAACAAAAAATTCAATTACATATTTCCCCTTCCTAACCCATATAAATTACATATTCCCCCTTTTTATTAAAATACTCTTATTAATTACTATTTTACCCTTAATGACCTTATTAAATGACTAATTACATATTTCCCCTTTGAACCATTAATTACATATTCCCCTTATTCTTCTATTTTTATCAATTCCTCAAATATTTCACCAATTGTTTATTGTTAATATTTCATCGATTCGGTTTTCGAGTTTGTCGGATCGAACATATTGTTAATAGTTCACCAGGCAACAAAACCTTTTTTCCTCAAAACATATTTTTGGCCTCCAAGTGTTTTTTCTTCTTAATAATAAAATCCTTGATGAGAGCATTATAAGTTTATAACATAAAAAATCCATTTATTAGAACATTAAATGTGACAAACTGTGAGCTGAGGAAGAAGCTCATGAGCCTTAACGATGCCTCCTTTCTTGCAACACGCATCCACTAGAGTTGTGTATGTAAATGTCATAACTTCCACTAAGCTTTACTGCTTGCACAATATTTCTAAATTTACAAAGACCATTTTATACGTGCATATATTCAATTCAAAGCCCTTTACACGTTTTATTAAGAAGTTAAAAGACCATTAGAATGTGATTTATACATGCATATAAAAAATCGGCGAAATACTAGAGTTAAAGTACGTTTTAAACCATATCAATTTGAATTAAAACCCGTTTTGACTCGATCATGCTATGATATTAACCAAAATGTCTCATTTTTAAGATGACCCGCTTTGAAAACCACGCTGAATTTAAAATTCATTTTTGGCCAAAAAAAATTCGACAAACCCGAAAATCGAATCGATGAAATATTAGCAATAAATAGTTGGTGAAATATTAGAGGAATTGAGAAAATAGAAGAATTATGAAAATATGTAACTGATGGTAGAAAGGAGAAATATGTAATTAGTCATTTAGTAAGTTCCTTAAAGATAAAATGGTAATTAGCAAGAGTAATTTTAATGAAAAGAGGAAATATATAATTCATATGGGTTAGGAAGGGAAATATGTAATTGAATTTTTTGTTTGGGAAAATATGTAATAAGCCTTCTTAGGAGGGGGAAATATGTAAAACAACCCTAATGAATAAATACTAAACAAGTAAAGCCCGAGCTCGGCTCGGGCTTGAAAAATTACCTTCGAGCCGAGCTCGAGCTTTCATATGTTAAACGAGCTCGAGCTCGAGCCTGGTCGAGCTCGGGCTCGACTCAGCTCGTTTGCACCCTTAGTGAAGAAACACGTAACTAATTTTGAGTTTAAGCGTGCAGGCTCACTGGATAATTATGAATATTGTGCGACCTAGGTAACTTCTGCATGAAGTTTGTAGTAACTTTGGGCGGGAAAAACCTCGAATTTTGAATTCTGACATGTTGGTGCAAAATGTCGTTGACGGCGACGTTTGAGTTGACTACTGACACGGCCATCATCATGTTGTCACTGACGGTTCGGTTTTTCGTCAGGCGAGTGAGGCCCATGCGCGCGTGGTAACCGTCACTCCGAGAATCCCGCCTTACCTGGCGGCTCTTGATTGGTTACGCGCGCGGTGAATCCGGCACATTTACTCATCGCATTAAATGCGATGGGTATATATAGTCGACGAGATGAGAGAGGATTGCACAAATCTTTCTGCTGTTCCTCTATTTTCTCTCTATTCCTCTTTGAATCTTCAAATCTTCAAAGTTTCTACACCAACTCTTCAAGTTTTTTCTAGTAGGTCGAAGATCTTCATATGTTCTTTCATATGGCTGAAGAAGAAACTCAACTCGAAGAGGGTCCTCTCCCTGTCCTCAAGTGGGATCAGGGGTTGTTTGAACAGATTACTAGGGGATTACGGTTTCCACCGGAGTGGGATGCACAGTACCCCAGTCAAAACCAAACAGCCGCCGACGCACCACCGCCGACCCATATACTTCATCACTATGGGTTTCATATATCCCAGATGAGTCCATTCGACATGGTTAGAGTGCGACACTTCGAGCTCTTGTGTTGGTCTCATGGCATAAAACCCACAGTGGAGAAGTTCAGGGTTTTCTACCAGTTGATTAGGAACATGGGGTTCTATTCCTTTGGCAACCGTGGTTCAGCCAAGAAGATTCTGCTGAATCCTCCCAAGAGCTTTCATGATTCGAAGCAGAAGTTTTTCTTCATTTGAGAAGAAGTTATTCTGATCGTGATGATCTTCCACGAGCCAGACATGATTGAGAAGGAAGAATTGGCGATTCCTAAGAAAGACGATTGGTACTTGAAGCTGATTGCAACACCAAATCGAGTTTTTGACGAGAACATCTTGGTCGCGGCGCAGATGAGTGACCAGTGGCCAGAGGACAGCAATGAAGTCCCTGTTCTGAAGTTTCAAGATAGAGGTCTGTGGTTTCTTTGCTTATTCTCCTTTCTTTTTGTTTAATTTGCGCTTAAGTGTTTGGTTTCATTGCAGAGGCACAATTGTATCAAGCTGCTTTCCCTACTTTCGGTGGATCTATGGGCGTGTGCCCGCTAGAATCAAGGGAGCCATATTGGTACGAGCACATCAAGGGCCACTTTCTTTATCCTCTGGCTGGAGCCTTTGCCAATCCTCCCACTGCAACCGAAGGTGCGCATCTACCCAACCCCAGGCCCTTGCGTGCTGTGACTTCCGCTGGGAAAGAGATTCTCTATCTTTCTAGTGAGGAGTCTGTAGGGTCTTTGAATGGGGAACTAAGTTCCTGGTCTAACATCTTTGCAGGTGTGTTGCGCGACCTTGGGATTTATCCAGAGGAGAAGAAGAAGAAGCCAAACAAGAAGAAGAAGAAGGTGATTACTATCGATGTTGAACCAACCAGCAAGAAGGGCGGGAGTAGCCGCGCAACTGCTGGTGCCTCTGATAAAGGTATTCACCGATTCCGGCAGAGTAACCTAGACGATTACGTTGTTGCAAGTGACTCACTTGAGGGTTTGTCCCGTATAGGTGAGAAGAAGACCGGCATTGCTGGTTCAAAAAGCTCAGGGAGCGCGGGGTCAAGGAACCTAGATGCTGGCGCTACTCCTTCGTCTGTCGCGCTGGATGAAGAAGAAGAAGAAGAAGAAGAAGAAGAAGAAGAGGAACCTGCTGTTAAGTTGATAAGCAGAAAGAGAAGCAGAGAGGAGACTGCTGCGGGTGTTAAGGTGGCGCAGAAGACTGGGGAGGCCCCAGTAATAGGCAAATAGAGCAGTCTGCGCTCTCTTTACAAGTTCTCTCCAGGTTAGTGTTATGACGCCCTTCATGCGTTCCTTAGTGAAGTTTCTTTTTAACACCTAGTTTCTGCAGAGGCCAAAAAGAAAACCCCTGAAAAGAAGGGTGTTGAGTTTAAGGATCCCCAAGAACCGGCGCCGAAGAAAACCAAGTTTGTGATCAAGCCTCTTAAGTCTGCTGAGTTAGAGGCTTAGAAAGAGAGAGATAAAGAAAAGGAGGGGGAGAGAGAAAAAGAGAAGGAGAAAGAAAAGGAGAGAGAGAGAAAGAGAAGGTTGCTGAAAAGCTTGAAGGCGACAAGCCAAAAGAGATCGAGGCCGCTGCTACTATTGCACAAGAGTAAACGCAGGGTCTGGATGTCGCACGGATTACGGGGCTTGACCAGCCCCTTCATGAAAAGAAGAAGGAAACTACTCGGGGAAAAGGCCCCGAGGTTGTTAAGCCGACCGGGCCTGCGCATAAAGAAACTACCACTGCTGATGGTGGCACGAGTGCTGGTGGTAATGTCCGTTCGAGCGCTTTCGCGGCTGGACAAGCTGGTGCAGGGAGCCAAAGCTCAATGCCTCATCCTCCGATAGGTCCTAAGGATACCTTAGGAGATATCTATTACAAGACTTATACCGAGGAGGCTCGCGGTGATGCTCATCACCATCCTCCCTGGGGTTTAAAGCAGAAAGACACTTTCTTGGAATTTAGTCCATGTCGTGATTGGTTTTTGAATTCCTTCCCTCCAGGTGAGGTTAACCGGCAAAGGGCACGAACCCATGATGGGTTGTACCATGCCTATATTGTCGGCGAGACCAATACCACCGCTGCTAACCACCAAATTGTGCGCGAGTGGCGTACAATGGTTAAAGAGCGAGGGGACTGGGAGAAGTATCGTGAGCGCTTGTTAAGGCAGGTTAAGGATTTTGAAAAGTTGAAAGCTGCCTTTACTGAGGAGAAGGCCAAGTTTGACTCTGAGAAAAAAATATGAAGAGTGGGGCCGCGAGGGCTTAAGAAGTAAGCTTCGTGCTGCTGAGGAGCTCTTGTCGAAGGAGCGCGCCGAATGGAAGGAGGTTTGTAAGAAATATAATCAGCGTATGTACGCTGCTCGCTCCAAGATTACCGACCTTGAGGCTCAGATCGCCATATTAACAAAGAAGGTTGAGGATGTTGGAGCGGACAAAGAGCATGTTGAGGTTCAACAAACTTAACCCTTTTCCGATTATGTTGTTTTGTACTTATAAAACTATTACTTAAGTCCTTGTTTTCATTCTTCTCGGGCTGAGTTAAAGGCGTAGGTGGCCAGCAAGGACAAGGACTTACATGCCAAGGATGTGGAGATTGCAGAGTTAAGGCGCCGATTGCATGAGCAGACTGACAAGAATGAATCCTTGGAGATTGATCTTGAGGCTGAAAGGGTTAAGGCTGCTACCACCGAGGAGGCCAAACAGAAGGCCGACGAGGCGCGAGATATTAGCACCTCTGCTCTTAATGTAGCCCAAAACAATTACGCTGAAGCTCAATCAATCGTAGATACGCTGGTCTTCGAATCTGAATGGCTGCGTAATAGAGGGGTAGTTCTGGTAAGGTTCCCCTTTTCTTAACTTATGCTTTATTTTTTGTTGTCCTGCTCTCATCTGTTGCCTTTTTTGTAGATTGCTAATTCCATTCTGAATGCTTCTGAGCTGGATGCTGTTGTTGCCGCGCTCATAGATGCTTCACGTGCGGTTGGGCATCGTGGAGGTTATCTAGAATGTGCTCATCATGTTGAAGAAGCATTTGGACAAGAGTTTGATACCAGTCATTGCTCGGTGACCGATCAGGCTGATGCTGCGTTAACCCGCGCTGAAGGGGTTTATCACCATCTATCATTGCCTGTGATGGATTTGGTTACTGAAGCACTGAAGCATGATGACTGGTGTTCATGACTAAAGACTATCCTAGACCCTCCACAGACTGTGGAGTTGTCTGATGAGGAAGAAACAGCCGGTGGTGATGGCGATGGGAATGATGATGGCGATGATGGTGATGGTTATGAGTAGATGATAGTGTTGATAGGCTTTGTGCCTTGTAATTTTCTTTTTAGATGTTAAATGTAACTCATCGCGCGGTCACGCTTTTTGAATCGAACTGATGATGTTTTGCTACTTTTTATGTGATCATTGCGCGGACGCGCTTTTTGGAATGTGACATTTACGTTTGTTTTTTATGTCAAGTTACAATTATTGCATTGTTGTTAGAAACTTTGGTTAAGTTAGTGCGAATAAATGTAAGTGTGGCTCGTGTATGAGTATAACTGCCCGGTCTCGCGCTATGTTCATGGAGGACCTTGGAAGCATAACTCGAGAGCTCGTAATTTACTAAAGTGTTTTCGTGCTAATCAAAAGTTTAACATGCATTTGTAACGTAGTCTCATGATGATAAATAACAAGGCATAGTCGATGCTTGCATTAAATAGCTTGAAAACAGGCGGTGGGCCAACGTACATCATTGAAATAGGAAAAAGGCGTATAGCCGACATAAGTAATTAAAAAGGCATGTAGCCAACATAATTGAGTGAAATGGCGCTTGGCCAAAGGTGTTCACATGTAGCATTTGCGCAATTGTTGCGCGTTCCATGTGCGCGGGATGATGTGTCCATCCAGGGTGCGCAGCTTGTATGCCCCTTTTCCTAGCACCTCATGTTTTAAGTATGGGCCTTCCCACTTAGGTGCTAGTTTCCCGGGGCGCTCAGCATTGGAGGCTTCGTTGTCTCTGAAGACATATTCTCCTGGATTGTAGGTACAAATGCGCACTCTTGCATTGTAGTACCTCTCAAACTGTGTCTTATACTTAGCCTCTTTGATTCGCGCTATTTCGCGCCTCTCCCCGAGCAGGTCCAAGTCTAGACGGCGCTCCGCCTCGTTATCAATTTCGTTGATCGCTGACAAGCGCGGCGAGAGGAGGCCAATCTCAGCTGGGATAACCGCCTCTGAGCCGTAGACCAGGCTAAAAGGGGTTTCGCCAGTACTTGTTTTTGGCATGGTTCGATGAGCCCACAGGATGCTCGGGAGCTCATCTACCCAGCTTCTCCTCTTAGTTCCCAGTAGGGCCTTTATCCCTTCTACGATACTTTTGTTGACACTTTCTACTTGGCTGTTGCCCTGAGGGTGCGCAATGGAAGAGAAAGTGTGCTCGATGTTCATCTCTTTCATCCATTCTTGAAGGTCCTCAGAAGCAAAATTGGTGTCATTATCGGTTACAATCTTGAGTGGGAGACCAAATCTGCAAATGATGTGTTCCCATATGAACTTGCGCACCATCATTGCAGTAGTTGAAGCGAGAGCTTTGGCCTCCACCCATTTGGTGAAATAATCAACGGCAACAATTATGAACTTCACGGCTCCAGGAGCTTCAGGGAAAGGTCCCACCATATCAATCCCCCACTGCTGCAAAGGCCAGGCAGTGGACACAAGGATAAGATCATTCTTTGGGCGCAGGGTTTTTGGGGCGAGCCTTTGACAGGAGTCGCAATTGCGCAACTCCTTTAGAGCGTCAACATGCATCCCTGGCCAATAGTAACTAGCGTTCATTATCTTTGCTACGACCATGCGCGAGCCCGCATGAATGCCGCAGATGCCTTCGTGAATCTCCCTGATTAGGTAAGTTGCATCTTGAGGGTCCACACAGCGCAGTAGTGGCCCTAAGAAAGATCTTCTATACAAAATTCCACCATTCATCTCCTAGAACAATGCTTTGTTCTGTATCTTCCTTGCCTCTGCTTTGTTTTCAGGGAGAATTCCTTCTTGCAGATACTGGATGATAGGGGTCATCCAAGACGGTGGCCCTATCTCAATCACATTCACTTGGCGCAATAAAACATATGGGTTTTTTAAGACTTCGATTCTTACATCCTTGGCGAGATGTTGGAAAGCTGTTGAAGTAAGCTTGCTTAGAGCGTCTGCTGGTTTGTTCTCTGACCGGTTGATATGAACTACCTTGTATGACTTGAACTGTTGAAGCAACTCTTTCGCTTGCTCTAAATACAAGGCCATAACTTCACCTTTTGCATCATACAACCCATTAATTTGACTCGCGATCAGGAGAGAGTCGACATGCGCTTGTAAGTTTTAAGCTCCCATCTTGATGGCTAGGCGCAGGCCTGCCAAAAACGCTTCATATTCTGCCTCGTTGTTGGTATTTTTGAAATCCAACTTGATGGCATAGGTGAAATCATGCTTCTCTGGGCTAACAAGGCGCAATCCGGCTCCTGCGCAGTCTTCGTTTGAGGCTCCATCGGTGTATAACAGCCATAACCCATCTGACGTGTCTTTGATAGGAGTATCGACAACTTCACAATCTTTGATCTTGTCTTCTGGAACTTCAGTGATGAAGTCCGCTAACATTTGGCCTTTAATGGCTGGGCGCGGCCTATACAGAATGTTGTGGCCCCCCAGTTCGATTGCCCACTTCGCTAAGTGTCCTGACGTCTCTGGTTTTTGCAGGATTGTGCCAATATGGAAGTTAGTGAGTACAGTGATTACATGCCCAGTAAAATACCTGCGCAGCCTCCTGGAGGCGTGTAGCAGCGCAAGCACTAACTTTTCCATGGTTGAATATCGTGTTTCTGGATCCGTGAGCACCCTACTAACATAGTAGATTGGAGTCTGAACTCCATCTCTTTCTACCAACAATACCGACCCAACTGCATTGTCCGAAGAAGACAAGTACAGAATGAGTGGTTCCTTTTCGAATGGCGCGGTTAGTGTAGGGAGCTTGATCAAATACTCCTTCATTTGTTGGAAGGCTGCTTCTGCTTCTGGCGTCAATGTGAACTCTTGCTTTTTCACGCAGTTGCGCAAAGTACTGATAAAAGGGTAAGATTTTGCAGCGTGGTTTGATAAAAATCGATTAAGCGCGGCTAAGCGTCCGACCACTCTTTGCATTTCTTTGATCGTACGCGGAGATGGCATCCGCTCGATGGCGTGAACTTTTTCGGGGTTAACCTTAAAACCGTCGTTTGTAACCATGAAGCCTAAAAACTTGCCTTCCTCCATACCAAAGGAACACTTCGCTGGATTCAGCTTCATATTCACGCTTCTTAGAGAATTAAACGTCTTCTCTATGTCCGTTAACATCTGGTCCTCCTCGGGACTTTTAATCACAAGATCGTCAACGTACACTTCGATATGTTTTCCGATGTCATCAGCAAATATCGTATCCATCAGTCGCTGGTAGGTTGCGCCAGCATTCTTGAGCCCGAATGGCATCTTTGTGTAACAGAAGATTCCGATGTCGGTACGGAAAGCTGTCTTGTCTTCATCTTCCAGCGCCATCTGGACTTGATGATATCCCTTGTAACAGTCCAAAAAACATTTCCACCTGTATGGCGCGAGAGAGTCTATTTTCTTGTCGATCTCAGGCAATGAATAACAATATTTGGGGCACGCCTTGTTGAGATCCGTGTAATCAACACACATTCGCCATTCATGGCTTTAGTCTTATCCGCTCCTAGGCTGCGCCTTCTTTGTACTTTCAGCTCGACGGAAGGATAAGTGTTCAAACAATGTTCAGTGACGTCGCGCGGGACACCGGTCATGTCGGCCGGGGTCCAGGCGAATATGTCCATGTTCCTGAACAGTAGTTGCTTGAGGTGCGTTCGGATGTTTGGTGAGATTGCGTGGCCTATCGTCACTGTCTGTTCTGGGTATTTGAGGTTCAAATACCATTTTTCTGGTTCGTTCATTGAAATTTTTGCTGCCTTGACTGGGCGCGCATCTTCTGCTGACATCACCTCTTTCTTTGCATAGATAATCGCCACCCCCATCTCAGTTGGGAATCCAATGGCTGAGTGGGGTGTGGAGGTTACCATGTTCTATTCCCCTTGGGTTTCTCTCCCAATTAAAACATCATGTCTTGATTTGACTGGCATTACCATGAAGTTGACGCTTGTAGTTCTTGAATGTTTCTCGTCAGATAGCGTGACGGGGAAACTGATTTGGCCTAGTGGGAAGACCATTTCATTGCAGAATCCCGATAGAGGATAATCGACAGGTTCAAGTCACGCTTTATCTTCATCATCGAACTGATTGAAGCATTGTTCGTAAATGATATCAGCTGTACTTCCCGGATCGATGAATATGTATTCTGTTTCGTAATGACCGATAATACCGGTAATGACGACGGGGCGCGTGGCCCCCCGCGCACTACCGGAAAGATGACTTTGTTGTTCTTGCCATGCAGGTTTGAATGGGCGCTTGCCTTTGTCTCTCGCGCTGTACCTTGGTCCATTGACCATGTGTGTTTCTAGGTGCCTATCCTTCTTCTGGTTTCCATCATCATTGCGCTGAATCTGGCGCGTCTCCTTGCGCACATTCTTGACCAGATGGCTTAACTTTCCACTTTTCAGCGCTTTCTCTATTTCTTGTCTTAGACTGATACAGTCATCTGTCAGATGACCTATATATTTGTGAAAATCGTAGTACAGGTTCGGGTCTTGCCCCTTCTTGTTTGTCATAGGCTTTGGAGCCTTGAAATCATGGTTTTCCGTTATGAGCACCACTTTCGGTGTCTTAATGATCGAAGTCCAGTGTTTTTCTCGATTCTCGTTCCTGACTGCTTTTCGGTATCCGATTCTGTCAATTGTTTCTCGCGCATCTTCTTTGTAACGTGGTCTTTCCTCATAACCGCTGGATTGTCCTGATTTCCATTCATGATTTCTGTTCTTGTTGCGCTTGGCATAGTCGCGCGAGCTTTTCTTGGAAAAACGGTCTTCGGTGTAGGAGTTTTTGGCTCCAGCTAACGATTCTTCAGTCTGCGCTACTATTTTGCGGCTTCCATGAGCTTGTCCCATTCCTTGGATATACCGTCTTTTCCTGTGATAGTCCTGATGAGACTATCACATCGAATGGCTTTCTTGAAGTGAGCGCGCATTAGCTGTTCGCTTACACCACCGATTTCCAAACACTCCTTATTGAAGCGAGTGATGAAGTCTTCTAAACCATCGTTTTCTCTGCGCCAGATATCTGTTACTTCAGACGTATCGCGCTGATATCGTCTTTGCTGGCTGAAATGGTTTACAAATTGGGTTCTGAAGTCGACCCACGACATGATTTTTCCAGGCGGAAGGCTATCAAACCATGCGCGTGCAGCGCCTGTGAACGTCTGGATAAAAAGATGACACCAAATTGGCATGTTCCATCCTCCCATAACACCAACGCTTGTAAATACTCGAACATGATCGTCAGGGTCAGTGAGACCATTGAACTTTCCCACTGTTGGAGGTAGCTTTTCTCTTGACAGCGGGGCTAGAACAATCTTTGGAATGAACTTTGAGTGTTCAGCAGCTTCAGCTGGCCTATAGGCTAGGCTGAAATCCCGTTCTGCTTCTTCGCTGTATGCGATGCGCTGCCTTGACTTGTAATACTTATGATTTTTCTGCAAACGATTGAAAACTGAGGAACCTTCGTCCTCTTGCCAAGTATAATCATCCGGATCCGTGTCGTCCCATTCGTTGTTCATGTTGCGCGGCCTGAGCCGGCTATGAACTGGACCCTTTTGGACATTTGACGGATGATCATAATAACTGCCTGTCTCCCCTCGTGTATCGCGCGTGTCGTGCACACTTGGCCTTCTCAGATGGGGAGGTCTCTTGATTCTTCCTTGGAAGTTCTGCAGCGGGGGTATCTGGCGCGCCCCTTGAGTTGGACCCGGATGAGTAACCAAGGATGGTTCTGCTTGTAAAATTGCCTGTTGTGCGCTCAAGGACTGATACACAGTATTTATGGTAGCAATTTGTTTGGCGTACCAGGAAGCTAGAGTTTCGCCTTCTGGTAGCCCTAGTAACGCCGAAATGTTAGGGTTTGGAGTTGGGTTTGAAGGACCAGCGACATGACTTACTATGGTCCCAGTTTGAGTGATACGAGTGAAGCTCGCGCGGGGCCCTCAGTGTTCGTTACTTCGATTTCACCTATCTCTTCGGCAGGTTGGACTTGGACATTCGGATTGTCCTCCCCCAATCCTGCGTTAAAGTTCGTGCCAAAACCGAAATCAGGAATAATTCCTTGACCAGCCATGATCGAAGGAACAAAACTCAAAAAACTCAGAAAAAGAAGATGAAGTGATTGTAAAAACCGGTGGGCGCCAATGAAGAAATACGTAACTAATTTTAGGGTTAATTAGTTTGGTTTATGTTCCTTTCATAAGGGTTAATCTTCTTAAACTTTCCTGAGGTCCGATTTGATCAGTTCTTCTTGCAAAACAAAAACACCGTTAGCTCGTTAAGAGGGGAATATGGGGGTTTCCCTCTTAACCAGACCCCGGCGTGAGAATAAGTATCTGCTTTGAGGAAATAAGTGTGTGTTAAGAGTGAGAGTAGAAGGAATGGAATGTTTAACCTGTGCATGGAGGTCTCTATTTATAGCCGGAGAGGTGTAAGCGTAGATGGGCTGATGGGCCTTGGGTCGGAAGGCGACAACAAGGAATATCCTCTCTGTCTCATTGGTGTCGACCGTTAGTGTCTTCTAGAAGATCTCCGGTGCTGGCGCACCGTGATTGGAGCCACGTGTCCCAGTTGTCGGCCTTGCTGTCCTTCTCCCATCAGCAGGTAAGTGGAGATCATGGGGAAGGTGTCGCCGCCCCGTGATTGGTGCCACGTAGGCGTCCTTGTGTACTCGCTGTCTCCTGTACATCAGACGATCGTGGAGCACGATAGAGCACAGCCTGGAGGACGCCGATTGGCTTATCTTTCTGCCACTTGTACCTTTTGTACTTTCTGAAGTGGCCTTGCGCTTTGACTCCTGCGCGACCTCTGTTGAGCACGTAAGTAGCCCGCACAGGGTTGCAGGGGCTGAAGGCGGGGCTGAAGGCTTTTATTCAGAACGCTAAGTATAGAAATTGATGTTATCTCTTGTTCGGACCTCGCGCGAGGCCTTATTCTGCTTGAGTAGCCCGCGCGGGTTTAAGAGATTGATCAGCTTTGCTTTGTAAGGAGTATGGTCCAGCGCGCGACCTGATTGGTCTGTGCGGCTTTTTAGGACCATACCCCTTCACCTAGTTTCGTCCAATTAGAAGACAAGTATAAATTTTATAATCAACAAGTATAAATTTAACAAATAACAATTAATTAAAAAAAACACTAAACTGGTTCATCGAGAGATTAACTAAGTAGAAAGATGAATCGTCGATCGATTGAAGCAGACCCTTGTTCTATCGGTAGCTTGAAAACGAATGAACCGAATGAAGCAAAACCATGGCGCGTTGGCAATGGAGAAATCGAATAGGGTTTTGATTAGGATTATGTACTTCTGAATCGAATGGTGGGTTAAGACTTGAGTATCGAGCAACACTTCACATTTCAATATTTGACATTTTGACTCAATTACTCAATGGACATTGGAGTATTGGATAATGGACTATCGGCATTAGACTTCAATTTTAATTATTTAAGAGGTCATATTTGAATCTTGGACCAAACATTATATGTGGGCTTCTAGTCATTTAATTAAAAATTATATATATTAAAATATAAATCGAGCTAACCGAGCCAAACCGAACCTAGTGGACCTTTGCTCGTACTCATTCGTTTACCAACCAAACCGATCCGAACCGAGCGTCTTTTTCAATTAAGCTGTATCGTACGAACAAATTCCAAACATTTTTCAAACGAGCATCGAACGAGTATCAAATATCGAGCGATTTAAACAGCCGTACGCATTACTCTACTCCGGCCCTAAAAACTCGCACCCACTAAGGAGTCAAGGTAAAATTATATGATTTTTACATAGAGTTTCAATGATTAAAAATCCTCGATTACATCGAGGATAAAAGTTTTGTACATCACTTATTTTATTGGTTTTGCGGATGCTTACAAACGTCCATACTCTCAAGCATTTGGATACTTTACGTCTGCGGTTGTGGACAAAGTTTGAATAATAATTGTTTTTGGCACGCATGTCAATATATATAATCTACAATACACATAAAATTGTTTTTAGTAAACACTAACCCTACAATACACATAACGTTAGCCATTCAAAAAAAATAAAAAATAAAAAATAAACACTAACCCTATTGTTTTGGGAATTACAACGAAAGTAACAGCAAAGAAAAACAGTGATATTTTTTAAGGCTGCATTGTGTGGGATGGATTATGTGGGATAAGTCTTTAGAGGCTTTGTCACGTCACATTAGTGTTACGTCTACGTTACGTAAACGAGGGGTTTTATTGTTAACTTGCACAGTATGTAATAAAACCTCCTTTAAAGCCCTTTTTAACTATATATAAAAAAGAAATTAAATAAAAAAGGAATCTAATTGGTGTAATCATCCCTCCATAGCGCTCGTTATGCCTCTGACGAAACCCTCCTAAGCTCCCCAACCAATCGGACAACCGTGTTCAGGACGCCATAGGGTGAAGTGGCACGAGACGCGATTCCACACTGTGTGGCGTAGATTACATTTATGAAACTATCAAAGTGTTACAACTATTAAAATTTTTGTTTTGTTTGATGATTTAATATATATATATATATAGGATAATGTTTAGTAAGAAACCCCATATTCTTAGAAAACTTAGCAAACTATAATAGTGGCCATCAATTAGCCACGTAGCCCTCCCACACTTCTAGTTACTTTTTGATGGAAGGTTATATATGTAATTTGTGTTAGGCAAGATATTATGAGCTGGTTGAATTGACATCAGCATTTAATGCACATCAACTCATTTTGTACAATGCACCCACCCCATATTTCTTTTACAATTTCTCATTTTATATATTCTTTCAACAGAACTACATATTCATCTTCTACTCCCCTCTTCATTCCTCCATTAATATCCATGGAGACAAATCCACCAACCTCACAATCAATGTCGCCGGTCCATAGTTTCCCCAACCGGTTCTTTTGCAGCGACTTCCAAAATGATGAGGAATTTAATGCTCCAGGTTTGTCCATATATTTAATTTAACTGTTCACGAAGTCCTGTTTTTTTTTTGTCTTTTACAACTTTTTAATCTAATAATCCAAACTATACTGCATGTCCATGTTCACTTGTTCCATTCGAAGCTTCTGTATACACTTATATGCATGTTGATTGTTCTCGGTCATCTGAAGCCCCTGTTAGATCCCCGGATGTTGTGATATCCAACAATTTCATGAACAGCGCGTTTAATGATGACCAGGTTATGGATAATGAAGAAGGTTTGTTTTTTCTATACTTTGGTTTTGTTTTTTTCTTCCCCAGATATGGCATTGTTCAAACATATTCCATAATGTTCACATGTAGCATCCCAAGATTCCCATATGCAGGACATGACTGTTGCTGTTTCTGGATCACCGTATGGTCCTTCTATGTTTGCTGAATCATCACGCGGCCAGTTAGACGGTTGTATATATTACATGGGAGCCCACTTTATTCTCATATCACAGATTTCTAACCTTTTGTCATGCCATGTATAGCAGATTCCTAACCTTTTTCGTTTTATGATGCAGGGCCATCGAATCCATACTTTGTTTTTGATACCCCTCAGGGAACCCGTTACTGGATTCCTAATGTCGCTGATAAGTTCATACCAGTGTGTGGGAAATCTTATCCAACTTTTGCGGATGTTCTTTCGATGTATCAACTTTATGCGTTTGAAGCAGGTTTTTCTGTAAAAAAAGTGCAAACTAAAGTCTGGAATGGAATTCCCACACACAAGTATCTTCGATGCTCAAAATATGGAAAACCACAACCCAAGAGGAAATTTGACACCCTAGATGAATCTTCTGTTAAGCACCGGAGGACCAACTTCACATGGTGTGACTGTAAGGCAAGCATACTAGTCTCAATCTCGAATGATTCATACACAGTTCTGAGTTTCAATGATATTCATAATCATGAACTTGTTGAGAGTTACAACCGTGATCTTAGCAAGATATCACGGAAGCTGTCATTCTCCACGAAACAATTCATTCACAATATGAGTCTAAACCGTATCGGACCAATGAGAGCTTATAGCTGTCTTGTAGCTTTAAAAGGAGGGCATCACAACGTCAATGGGACTCCGGTGGATTTTAAAAACTTTAGCCACCAGTTGCGAATTTTTATTGGTGAACGCGACGCACAAGTTTTCCTTGAACGCCTGCGTGAGCGTTTTGACAACCTACCCAACTTCTATTTTGATTACACTGTATCAAATGGAAAGTTGTCTTCTGTATTCTGGGCTGATGAGATTTCAAAGCTAAACTACAAAGCTTTTGGCGATGTCCTCGCGTTTGACGCAACTTACAGCACTAACAGGTTAGTCAAACCCCCCCCCATTAACATGTGTTAGGCCTGATCCCCAAGTATACAACCCTAACCCAAAAAAGTTTTACATATTGTTAACATCAAATCAATTTTTTATTCATAGGTACAAGATGGTTTTTGTGCCATTCACGGGTGTGGATCATCATTTCCAATGTGTTACATTTGGAGCGGGTTTGATATCAACCGAGTCCATTGAATCTTATGTGTGGTTGCTTAAGGCTTTCTTGAAGGCACACGGTACTCAACCAACTCTCGTGCTGAGTGATCAAGACCCATCCATGCTACAAGCTGTTCCTATGGTCTTTACCGAATCACGACACCGTCTATGCATGTGGCATATAATGAAAAAACTACCCTCCAAGGTTAGCTTAATTTGTTAGCCCTTAACATGTGTTATCCAACATAACACAATTTTTATATGTCTTCTCAAACTGTTTTTAATCTAACTCGTGTTAGTAACTATTAACTTTTTTCAGATCTCTGCCGACGTTCTCGATAACACTGATCTTCGGTCCTGCATTCACCGGTTGGTTTGGAATGTTTATATCAAACCTGAAACGTTTGAGTCCCGCTGGAATGACCTCCTACAAACATTTGGGCTTCAAGACCACAGCTGGTTGAATGACATGTACAACATCAAACATCTCTGGGTACCAGCCTACTTCAGGGAACTGCCCATGTGTTGCTTAATGAAGACCACTTCCCGCTGCGAAAGCTCTAAGGCTGCCTTCAAGGTCAACTCAACAAGCGCAAACACCCTTGTACAATTTATGATGTGCTTTGAAAATAGGGTAGACAGCCAACGATATCGTCAACGTGTATCAGAGTACAAAACCTCATCCACGATGTTCACTGGCAATACTGATTTAGCGATAGAACAGCACGCGTTCACCATTTACACAAACGCTGTTTTCGCGCAAGTTCATAAAGAGATAATTAAAGGGAAGTTTTTATGCTACATCACAAACCAAACCGAGTCCAGCAATTCCAGTCTTCTGATAGACGTCACTCATTTGGATAAAAGGAACAACATCACAAACGTCTATCAGGTAACACATGTTAGGCAATTTCATTATTACCCATCCTCTAACACATGTTAGATCTAAAGGGCTTTCTTTTTTGCTGTCTATGTTCAAAACAGGTTACGTATAACACTGTAGACTAATCCGCCAGTTGCTCATGCAGGAATTTCACACGTATCGGATATCTGTGTCGCCATGTCTTTTGCGTCTATCGATTGAAAAATGTTGAAAGGATTCCACCACAATACATAAACGATAGGTGGCGTCGAGATGCCCTCCCCAAACAGGTTTTTTCAATTTCCAGCCGATACGGAGTCAACCCACACGCACCGTCCGTTATGCGGAATGAAATCCTCGACCTCGTTACTGAATGCGTTGATGTGGCCAGAACCGATGAGGATTCGCTGGCAAAATTGGTTGACCAACTTAGGGATTTCAAGATCAATGTGCTTTCCAAGCAACCATTGTCTACAATTCAAAATGAATCAAACGAGTGTCAAATGGAAGAAATAGTTGGACAGCCAATCAACATTCCAGTCGAAGTTGCTAATCCAGAAGTTGCACGCAATAAAGGATGTGGTACTCATACTCGCATTTCTGGGCCCGGTGAGAAGGCAAAGGCAAAACCACCAAAACGTCCAAAGCAGCTTCGTTTATGCAAGCGTTGTGGTCTGTATGTCGATGACCACGACTCACGCAACTGCCTTAAGGTGGCTGCAATGAAAGCAGCAAAGGCAGCTGCTGAACAACAAAGGCAGACCGCCTCTGGCGACTCACCCTCTGATTAAAATCTTTATTGTAGTTTTCTAGTACTATGTCATGGGAGACTCTCTTCATTTTGTCCTTCTTACACACATGTAACAGTCTTTTGACATCATCCTGCTCTTCTCTGTTACGTGTGTAAGAAGGTGGAACTATTTTGATCCCATTAACCATAATTAGGATTGTAAGAAACTCTACGGCCTTGGCCACTTTTGTGTTTGTAGCCCTACTTCTTTGGGGACCTCTATTTGCTATTAATGGGCATATCTAAATATTATCTGCATTTGATAATTGTGTTTTTGTGTTTTATTTTTTTACAATGGCATAAAAACAGATGCTTAACACATGTTAGCCCCCATAATGCTTGGTTCTTTTAACTTGAAAGGATCAAAACAATCTGTGTTAACCACACAAAAACAGGTTCTGGGCTGATGAGATTTCAAAGCTAAACTACAAAGCTTTTGGCGATGTCCTCGCGTTTGACGCAACTTACAGCACTAACAGGTTAGTCAAACCCCCCCCCCATTACCATGTGTTAGGCCTGATCCCCAAGTATACAACCCTAACCCAAAAAAGTTTTACATATTGTTAACATCAAATCATTTTTTTATTCATAGGTACAAGATGGTTTTTGTGCCATTCACGGGTGTGGATCATGATTTCCAATGTGTTACATTTGATAATTGTGTTTTTGTGTTTTGTTTTTTTACAATGGCATAAAAACAGATGCTTAACACATGTTAGCCCCCATAATGCTTGGTTCTTTTACCTTGAAAGGATCAAAACAATCTGTCTTAACCACACAAAAAAAGCTTATATATTAAACCACGTCAGGTTATAGAATTAAACTTCACGTCTAGCCAACTTAAACACACATTCTACTAATAGGTTACACCCCCCCGCGTCTAAAACACATTGATTGCCAAAAAAAAAAAAAACGAAAAATAAAACATAATAAAATACCAACAAAACGACATTGGTATGTCGTTTTGTTACAACATAGGGTCATCAGGTTAACACATCTTCAACCATTTTCAACATACTAACTACCCATTGTTATCCTCCATCTCTAACAAGCTTTTCATCATGGTGTGGGAAATTCCTCATCATGAAAGTACAGAGGAGAGGGGCTGCGCTCACTCTCCCATGGGTCATGGTAACACCAGGACTGGATTGTTTCGGGTGAGTATGGACACAACGGGCAACCACATAATTCATGGTCTGGATCCGTCAGCAACCTAACCAACTCATCTGGTAGCCCCTTCAACTTTTCAGCTTCTGGAACAACGTGTTCCCTACGGCGTGACGTTTCTTGCGACACACCAGCTACATCAGTTACATTTTTGGTTCCGCTTTCTGCAACATCGTCACCAGATGCTACTCCAGTTTTCCCGTCTTCTCGATTTTTGTGAGACACTTTTCTTTCGTAGCACACCCCGTACTGGCCCTCACATGCTTCCTTCCCCTTTTGCATCCGCTTCTCCATGCCTGGTTGGGTAGCCGTAACCTTACCTTTACACGGGTCCATGAGATTACACCACTTTGGAACCGCTAACAGTTTATGGTTAACTGAAGTGGTGAAGTATTTCAGAATATGACTTTGGTTCTTCACCACAATACTTATAGAGGTTTGAACTGGGTACATTTAATATAGGTCTTTGTGACTTGACTTTGATGTGACCATAAGGGGCCAAAAAGCAATGGTTCCTTTCCCAATAAAGTTGTGGTATAGACACCAACCCCTATGTTTGTAGACTTCTGCCACCTACTTTCCCCAATTTCCAATATTCCTACTACATTTTTAGAAAGAGTGGTTCCCTTGGAAGCATCATTTTCTCATTTCCTATAATGTTACACGTACCTTTATATAATTTCAAACAACCTCATTTAAAACATTATCAACTACGTCAATCAACTAGATTAATAATATTCTAACACATCCAACAACACATCAATATTCTTTAGAGTATAGAATTACCAAGTTACTAAACATCAGATTGTATATAGATAGTCTATCCCCAAAAAGACATCGTGACGATGCCATACCCAACAAAACACCTACCCCGCAGTAAGTTTAAAGCAACATCCCCAAATCCATCAAAGTACATTACATGTTTCCAAAAACAAAGCTGGCGCAATTAATGCACACTGGTGCTACAGTAACTACCATTTCACCCCCTAACACGTGTTACTCTATTCGGCAATCCTGCTTGATTGCTGGCAGCAGCACATTCACCTCCGAACATAAGATGTGCGCAGCATACCTCTTTCTCAACTTTCGCACCTCCGCCATCTTCCTCGCCCCACTCATGCTGAACCCACAGTTAAAACTTTTGTTTTTCCCCATGTAGCACTCCATGTGCCGCATCAAGAAGACCCCACAATCAGTTGTGTTTGCGGTGGTCGCCCAAGGAACCGGCATACGCTGGATGTTGCAGTACTCTATGTCATCGGCTCGCGGATTCCCAACCTCCCGAAGATATTGCACAAACATATCTTTCTGCATACACATATACAAGCCATGCTCAATAAAAAAGCAGTTGCTCAATATTATCACACTTATTTGTTCAACAATTGTCAGTTTATAAGAAACTTACGATCTTATACGCTGTGTCCTTGTGGAGGTAGTAGACACTATCTTCTATCAACTGACCTTGGCGGGCTTTGTCATTATCAACGACATAAATTCCCGGGTCGCGTAACTCAAACACTAGCAAGTAAAAGTGTTTGTGCTCCAATATCGGGAAGAAAACAATGTCGTGATTTCGAAAGTCAGGAACATTTTCACCGCTGTTAATCGCACCTTTTATTCCAAGCCGAAACTTGTGCATCCGCGCCTCGACTCCACCTTCCTCAGTTGTTAGCATCCACGGAAACTTTAACCACAACAGATAAATTAATAAGCTCAAAAAGTCGCCACACTGTAATCTCTATATACATGACACTCACCACAACTTTGGTACCAAAGAATTGCCTACTGTAAGCCCCCCGTGATTTCCGTTTCTCTTGGAAGTTTAGCACCTCCGCCCAACAGTCGATAATACCATCTGAGATCTCATTGCCAACGTTTAAACTCTTGAACATAGCCCGAGACGCTTCTACATGGGTAGGGCTTCTAAACAGCAACTCCCTGGTTTCAGATGTACAAATTATAAATTAAATTGCATACTTTAACACATGTTATTTATTATTTTACTAAATTTTTGGTACGGTGACCCCCTACTTACGCAGCCATGTGTATCGGACTATCTACATCAACAACCGACGACGAACCCTGTTCCCTCCTGCGGAAAAAATCAAAATATAACGAATTATCTAGTGTGGAACTTAGTTCATGGTTTACCCTATTATTATAAAACAATAAACCACGTTGCAGTTCTACTTACACGTTTGCCTCCATTGACCGCTTCCTACGAGAATGCCCATTTAAAGAGTGCAATGGGCTTTCATCAACGTATATGTACTCCCACAGATTTGCCTCCTTCTTAGTTATTGCCTGCCCCATGTCAACAGACCTTATATAGTAAGGTGATCTGTTTGCTTCCGCTGCCACTTTTTCTCTGAAAGGGAGCTTCCGTTTTTGGGCCCGCAACTCATCCAACATACGCACACGGTTTGCAAGCGGAATATTGTCCTCCACATCATTCATATCACCCCCACAAAATTCCAGACCAGTTAGCCCTTTGTGGATTGCAAGGGCCGGGTCATAGGAGCTAACTGGTTCTACCATTATAACCATACTCAAGTCTGTGGTAGCCTCCATATCGCCTAAAACATATAAAATAAATAACTCACGTTACGCATTGAAGAATACAACACTTTTCACAGTAAATGAATGTATTTCAGCTCACCGGAAGGCTCCAGCACTGTTTCTGTCCGAGAAATATCATCCACCTTCCCACTTGTGCACCCTGCACGCTTAATGCAAATAAGTATATTACAGATGACTCCTACTAACCCATCAATACTGAGTTTCTTTAATGCTCTATCGTACCGATTTCCTGTGACACGTCCAATTCACCCCCAATTTGTGTCATTCCAAGACTCCAATTGGGGCCATCTAAATTCCGTTCATCAAAAATCGTATCGCCTTCGCACACTGTGTATATGATTAACACATGTTAACTAACTAAATGATACAGGCAGGGGAGCAGTTAACACATGTTAAAACATGAAAATCTTTACCGTTCTTTTCCGGCTGACACACCTCCTGGGCCGCTTTCCCTTTACCCTCGACATCCTGGTCCTTATCGAAAGCTGCGCCTGTGACAGAGTCTACCACCGCGCTACTGCACCCTTGCATATTTACATCAGTTGAATGCATCCCATCATGCTCAATCTTACCTTCTTCAGCTGCATAAAACATTCTTATCACATCTCATGCACAACTTAGTACCAGAAGCTGCATAAATAATTACCCTTAAAATCACGGTCACACTCATCAACAGACCCCGTGCCTTTGCCATCCAGAACCACATGTTCGTCCTTATCATCAACAGCACCTTCCACAGATGCAAACACGACGCCACCACTCTCTTCTTTTCTTCCATCAGCTGCAGCCCTAACTTCATTCTCAATCTTACTATCTGTAGTTGCATAAACATTTTTCGAATAAATTAGACATGCCTAAACATGGCTAATAAAATAAAACGGTTTCCGAAGACTGTGTATATGATTAACACATGTTAACTCACTAAATGATACAGGTAGGGGAGCAGTTAACACATGTTAGAGCATGAAAATCTTTACCGTTCTTTTCCAGCTGACACACCTCCTCAGCCGCTTTCCCTTTACCCTCGACATCCTGGTCCTTATCGAAAGCTGCGCCTGTGACAGAGTCTACCACCGCGCTACTGCACCCTTGCATATTTACATCAGTTGAATGCATCCCATCATGCTCAATCTTACCTTCTTCAGCTGCATAAAACATTCTTATCACATCTCATGCACAACTTAGTACCAGAAGCTGCATAAATAATTACCCTTAATATCACGGTCACACTCATCAACAGCCCCCTTGCCTTTGCCATCCAGAACCACATGTTCTTCCTTATCATTAACAGCACCATGCACTTCT
>JARYGA010028286.1:0-90759 GCA_030545235.1 Helianthus tuberosus | reverse complement strand
AGGGAGAATTCCCCGTGGGATCGCATGTTTTCGGTGGCGGCTGGGCCGCCTTATAGGACCATGATGGTGGATTTTCTGTCCACATTCATGTTTCGTCCATGGCCGGCTGACCGGCCCAATTCGGATATGGACGATCCGAATGTGGAAGCACCGCCTCCCGAGGTATCTTTCTGTTTGTTCGGGCAGCGACAAAATTGGTCGCTGCGTCAGTTTGCTGTTGCCACCGGGTTCTATACCGATGATGAGTTGGTTCAGGACATCTATACCACCGCGATTTGGGCTATGCTAGATGATCAGTTGTTTTCTTGGTGGCCCACTCTATGTCCTGGACCCTTCGGTAAGAAGGCCCGAGTTTCTGAGATTCCTGACCCACTCGTTCGCTACATACACCGCTGCATTGCCACGTCGATCTCTGCGCGTGGCAAAAGCAACGAGTGGGTCACGAAAGTGGATCTGTTCTTTCTGTACTGCCTATATACGGGCACACCGTGCGCCCTCCATCGCTGTCTGGCGGAGTATTTCGCCTCGTACGGCAAACGGCAGAGGCGTAGTCGCTTGATTGGAGGGGCGTTTATCACGCGTATTGCCCAGCATTGCGGTCTGTATTACCCATTCCTTGAGGATATGCCGGCCCCAGCACCACACGAGCTCTTAGATCTTAGGACGATGAGTGGGATGAAGATTGCGGTGAACTTTCCGGATATCGGGCATCGGTTTGTTGACGAACACCAACAGATTTATGAACCCCAACCGATAGTCCACCAGGCACTGCTCGAGGCTGGGGAGCTGGAGATGCCGCATATTGCTGACGTGCCTGCTATGGATGGAGACATGGAGCCTCAGGTTGACCAGGGGCATCCGCAGGAGCCGCCACAGATTCCACAACGTGTTTATCATGCAGTGCGGTTGCCTCAGTCCACCCAACGTCTCCTTAAGAGGCTGGTGGCGGGTCAGGATGGTATGATGGCCAGCTGGACACAGCAGTTTCAGCGGATGGACAGGCGGATGGACCGGATGGAGGATTTGATGGAGTGGGTGATGGCTAGTGAGGCCGAGAGACGTAACCAAGCGGGGTTGCCGGTTCGACCCCCGCCACATCCACGAGTGTATCCGGGTTTCGACATGGAGGCAAGTCCGTCCGGGAGACGTAACCAAGCGGCGTGCACCTGTTAACGACAACCATGGGTGCGAGTTCCACTTTCTTCCCGATACTAAGTCCTCCGGCTAATCAACAACCGTTGTTCATAACGCTTACACATGTAAACGAGAACCACTTCATACATGTTAAGCTGGAAGGGGATTATCCAATGCCACCAGCACACGGGCTATGGTTGAACCACCGAACACCCCATACGGAACAATGGGAAGATATGTACTTGCCACGTCTACAATGGTATACATCGATAATGAATCCTCCGCCAAGATCAAACCCCAGTCTTAATTACATCGATAGTGATACGGAAGAATGATTTTTGTAATTTGAATGTATTTTTTTTATTAATTCCTATAATTTTCTTCAATTTCTATAAAAAAAATTTATAATTTGTATCATTTTTCTATAATTAAAACAGGTTAATATCATTTTTTTTATAATTTGTATCATTTTTCTATAATTAAAACAGGTTAATATCATTTTAAAAAAAATTATATATATACGACGCGTATAGAGCTATACGTGTCGTATAGATTTGCCCAAAAGACCATTTTGCCCCTGGTATGCCCCCAATTTAGGCTTATTTCAGGGGCTAAAAGGTCATTCTAGAATACATAGACGCCTCGTATAGATCTATACGAGTCGTCTATTTGAGCGGGTTTTTGAAATTTTGAATTTTGAATTTTTGAAAATGAAAATTTGAATTTTTTGAATTAGGACGCCTCGTATAGAGCTATACGAGTCGTCAACATTGTCGGCACCAATTCTTTTTTTTAAATTTGAATTTTGAAAATATTTTATGTTAATTACCATTTTGCCCCTGAAAGTCCCCAGTATAGGCCTTTAACAGGGGCTTAAAGGTAATTTTGAAATATCAGACGACGCGAATAGAGCTATACGTGTCGTCTATAGAGGCGGCAACTTTTAACAGGTTTTATTTTTTAATTATAAAAAAGGTTTATTAAATTACCATTTTGCCCCTGGAAAGCCCTCAGTATAGTCTTTAGTCAGGGGCAAAATGGTAATTAACCATTACAGAAATATCTTTTTGTATTGGTTAATTACTATTTTGCCCCTGAATAATGCCTATACTGGGGGCTTAACAGGGGCAAAATGGTAATTTTGGAAAAAGGTAGGACGACTCGTATAGCGCTATACGAGGCGTCTATGCCTCGTATAAGGCAGGGGGGTCGAAACGAGGCTGCTTATAACCCCCAAACAAAAAACAAACACACATACGGAGAATACACCTCTATACGCCTCGGATACGTATTTCGACCGGATTTTCGAAGATTTGAAGCATCACAGGTACGTATTTCGCCCCGTAGTTTAGTATTTTTGCCACGTTTTTGCCTTTAGACCGTAGGTTTGCCCTGAATTTTGATTTTTGTGGGGTTTGGGGGTTTGAGTTTTGAGGTTGAAGATGAATGTGGAAGAACAGGACGCCGAGTATAGCCCTATACGAGGGCTATACGAGGCTCTGGGTTTTTTTTTTTATTAATTATTATTATTAGTTTTATTATTATTGTTATTATTAATTTTGTTATTATTATTGTTAATGTTATTATTATTATTATTATTATTATTATTTATTATTATTATTTATTATTATTGTTATTGTTATTTATTATTATTTATTATTATTGTTATTATTATTATTTATTATTATTATTAGTATTTATTATTATTATTATTTATTATTATTGTTATTGTTATTATTATTATTTTTATTTATTATTATTATTATTATTTATTATTATTATTAGTATTATTATTGTTATTATTATTATTATTTATTATTATTATTATTATTATTTATTATTATTATTATTATTATTATTATTTATTAATGTTATTTTTATTATTATTATTTTTATTTATTATTGTTTATTATTATTCTTATTATTTATTATTTGCAGATTGATTATGGAGGGCGATGATATTGAGATAGAGATTGAGGGGGGTCAGCCGGTTCAGCAGGGTCAGCCGGTTCAGGAGGGTCCACGACGGAGACGGCGGCCGCCTCTGGATACGCTGCAGGGTTGTCCGTATCTAGAGTTTCCCGCGGGCACCGATGCCGCCCGCCATTGCCAGAAGCTTCGGAGGATGTACATTGGATCGCATGCATCGATCGACTGGGATGCGATGGACCAGCTTGCTGAGACGGATAGAGTGCGTCGGTTTGTACCTCTCGCTTCGCCGTGGCATCGTCTTTTCGATTTGGCGCACACGCCGACCTACAGGGAGCTGCTGGTCGAGTTCCTTTCGTCACTCACATTTCACCCTCCTGGGGTCCCAGTGCCGCCGCCGTACCCAGGTGCTCCCCCTCCGCCTGAGATTTATTTCAGGCTCGCTGGCGTTTTGCGTACGATGACGCTAGCAGACTTTGCGGTGCGTTCTGGTTTATACATGCAGGGGGAGATCGAGACTGAGGTTTACACAGCGGGGCTAGTGGTGGTTGAAAAACCCATTCTTCTAGGGTTTTGGCAGGTGATTGCGGGGCCAGATCATTGGGAGCACGATAAGTCGAAGGGGAGGGTGTCGTTTGTTGCGGACCCACTGTACAGGTACGTACGTTTATTACGGCAATTATTGTGATTATGTGCATTGTTTATTAATCTCTGTTTCTGTATTTCGCTAACACTAATTAACACTATCTGCAGGTATCTGCACCATTTGCTCGATACTTCTATCTCAGCGCGCGGGTACAGCCGTGAGTGGTGTACGACCACAGATCTTTTTTTCCTTTATTGTTTGTTGTATAGGAGGCCGTGCGCGCTAGCACACAGTCTAGCCCAGTACTACGCCTCCGCCCATCACCGGCAGGAGTGCGGATTTTTGTATGGCGGGGCGTACGTGACCGTCATTGCCCGTTCATTTGGCCTCGTGCTGCACGAGGACCCACATCTACGGACGCCGCCAGTCATGCCGACGCGGATGGGCATGCAGTCGCTGTGGGGGATGAAGGTAATCAGGAGGTTTGCAGTTGGCCCGCGGTTTAAAAACCGCGAGACCGGGGGCATATGGACAAAGGAGGCACTACCAGAGCATTTCGAGCCCGTTTATCCTTCTGTAGATCCTGCTGATGTAGTGCCTGTGGAGGAGCCTCCGGAGGATGTGGACGGTGCAGCGGTGCCACAGCCACCGCCACCTGCCGGGGCGCCTCAGTTTCCACGTCACGCTATTCCAGGTCGTGCCCCAGGAGCTGCGCCGCTACATCCGGAGGTACGAGCCGAGCTTGACAGGCTCAACGATTTGGTAGGTTGGTTGGTTCGGGAGGCGCAGGATAGACGAGAGAGAGAGGGGTTACCCGCGATACCGCTCCCACCAGCTCGAGCACCACAGCAGCCGCAGCAGCCACATCCAGATTCGGATTCGGATTTGGATGCATAGACCTGTTGTTGTTTTTATTTTTATCATGGATGTACAAACTTATCTTATATATTTTTGTTATGGATGTACAAAGTTATCTTATATATGTCATATTTATGTTTATTTTCAGTTATTCGGTTACCTAATGATTGTTGTCTTAAATTGAGATAATACGGAAACAATATATCCCCTGAATATAATACGGAAACAATATTTGAACGAGATAAAATTTTAATCGGAAGAATAATATTTAAAAAAGTAAAATGTTAAAAAACATTATAATATTTAATCGATATAATATATTTAAAGAGCCGATTTTTAAAATAGTCGATTTTTAAAAAACAAAACTTTTTTATAGTGTAAAAAACAAAAAAAAAAAACTTTTTTTAAAAACAAAAAAATTTCAACCAAAAAACACATCTTCAAAAACTATCCAAAAAACCACACCAAAACCCACCAAAACACCCCTCATTTCAGCAAAAAAAAAAACCAACATTAGACGCCTCGTATAGCTCTATACCCTTCGTATAGGGTTCCTTAAACTTTGTGCCTGACACCCTCTGAGACCCCCTTGAATTTAGTGCTTAGACGCCTCGTATAGCCCTATATGGATGGAGACATGGAGCCTCAGGTTGACCAAGGGCATCCGCAGGAGCCGCCACAGATTCCACAACGTGTTTATCATGCAGTGCGGTTGCCTCAGTCCACCCAACGTCTCCTTGAGAGGCTGGTGGCGGGTCAGGATGGTATGATGGCCAGCTGGACACAGCAGTTTCAGCGGATGGACAGGCGGATGGACCGGATGGAGGATTTGATGGAGTGGGTGATGGCTAGTGAGGCCGAGAGACGTACCCAGGCGGGGTTGCCGGTTCGACCCCCGCCACATCCACGAGTGTATCCGGGTTTCGACATGGAGGCAAGTCCGTCCGGGACGCAGGCAGGTGGTGGGGATGATTCTGACGACAGCGATGAGGAGATGGAGGATTAGTATTTGTATTTGTTGGGTGAATTTTATTTTGTTAAACATTTGTGGGCATGTATGAACAAATATTTATTTCTTTTTGTTTATTTTGATATGTTTAAACATTTGTAACTTGATGAATGTTTGTTCATTTTGTTATTTATGCTTAGTTATTTATGTTTAGTCGACTTATTTTAAAAAACATTTTTTTTTTAAAACTTAGTATATATAATAGCAATGAAAAATAACAAGACAAACAACACAATATTCGATTACATTTTTTTAAAAACTTAATATATATAAAAAAACGGCATTTATAACTAATATTCGATTACATGTCTTGCATAAACTTACATACTAACAATGAAAAATAACAAGACAAACAACACAAAAAAAATCCAACTGATTATCAACCAACTGTTTCCATTCCATGCTTGTTGATTAGTAGTATTTCCCAACATACCCAAAAACTGCCTTGATGAGTTTAACCCTCGGTTGTCTTCCATCTTCACCGGTCCCTCGCTTGGGTTATCAATTCCAGAACTGATTTTTAACCTAGTGTCTCCTCCGACCATGGAAGAGAATTGCGCTCCAACGCCTTCGGTTTGATAGTTGAATAGGTTGTTAGTGTTGTTGTTTGGTACTTCAAATCCAGGCAAGAAAGGGAGTCTCCAATTGTCTCCGCCTCCAATTGATAAAATGTTACCATTTCCCATTTGAAAATTCCCCATTTGATCACTTGGAGGCTGATATCCAGCAAGATTTGAGCTAAGATTGCCACCAACACCTCCAAATTGACTAAGAGAACTCATAAATGGTAAATGAAGTGAAGGTGGACGTGAAAGTTGAGTACTTGTCATATCCGAGTTAGTACTTCTTGGAGGGCTAACACTTACCGATTTCGGGCCCGATTGTCTTGGAGACTTCGAGCTTCGGCTTTTGCTGCTTCGTTTGTTTCTCTGACAACCACCACCAACCGGAACATTTCTCAATGCTCCTCCTCTAGTCCAGTAACGCCTGCACGTCTTGCAAAAGTGTCTAGGCTGTGTGAGGTTGTAGTTGTTGAAGTAGCAAAACTTGGTGTTGGTTGAATCGCATCGCGGGCAATTTAGGCCCGGCTCAGGCAAGGGTATCTTGGCTAACCTAGCCCGATCGACCATAGATCCTGGTCTGATCGTTCCTGTACCTTCTCCGCCACCTCCAGGCTGCTGTGCTGGAGGCAGCGGAGGAGGTGGAAGATTAGGGTTTTCACCAACCCCACTTCCAACTCCTCCAGTTCCTTGATGATTTGATTGATGCAACTGAAAAGAACAACACAAAATTAAACACACAAAGATAAAACTTAAAAGATATATCAAGGTATATTCAAGATGACATTTGAAGAGGAATATATCATCTTTTTCACATAAAGCTCTTCCTTTTAGTTTGATTGGATGAAGATATTACAAGTATAATTGAATCAAAGAAGTAGTGAAGATCATATGATCAAACTAACCTGATGATGCCAATTGTGGTGATCAAGATAGGGTGGAACAGATGAGAAAACCATGATTTAAATTTGAGCTTTCTTTTTCTCTTTTAGAAAGGTTTCGAGGGTTTTTTTGGAAATATATGGGAGTGGGGAATCAAAAACAAGAGAATAAAACACGGAGAAAGGAGGAGGGATTAAGGGAAGGAGATGATAAAAAGAAGTTAATTTTCTTTTTTAATTCTTTTTGTATTTATTATTAAAATTAGGGTTTTTGAGAGTGAGTGGAGAAGTTTCTTAGCCTTTAAGCTTTCTCAGAGTGACACTATGTGACACACTACACCTTAGTGCTTGGGTAAAAAAGTGACCTCTGACCCCTCCATGCATGTATGTATATTTACATGCGATGTAGCTATATGTGCATGAATATGAAAAAGATAAAATATATGCGTGTGTGAGAGATGAATATATGCAAATGCATGTAAAAGTGTGTTCGTGTGTGTGAAATATCACTGTCTTCTATGCAATATAAGGTAACATGATGGTGGTGGGATCAAATCTCTTCTATGTAACTATTCATAAACTGCAAAAATCTGGAGAATGCCACTGTAGATAAATCATTTATTGAAGTTATAAAATAAGTTATTTATTATATATAATCTTACCTTTATTATTATAACAGTACGACTCCTTAATTTATGATTATCAATCATTTATTGAAGTTATAAAATAAGTTATTTATTCTATATAATCTTACCTTTCTGGTTACTAGTAAATATATGCAACAATATATGCTGTGATAGCTATATTTATTTGGCTACTTTTTTTTATAAAAATAAATTATTGCATACTATAGCGATTTATATTACAACTATCTAGGTTGACATAAACGTTTTATTAAATTCTTAACTCATAAAGATATGATATTAACTTTTGTCGCATGAAAACTCTAACTCATTAATATTGTAATTGCTCATAATTAATATTTCTCATAACATTTACATATACTGATCTACACACATCACAGCAGAAATTGTATATTTTACTTTTATTATCAATAAACATTCTTTTTAGGACAAACATGGGAGGCTTTGATGGTGTGGGGGAGGACCTCCGCACAAGGCCTACGATTTCAAGGGGCATGCGATTTAAAAAGAATCCGATACGTATATGTTTTTTAAATAGTAAATACATACCACTTCCAATATAAGCCCATTTACAAATCATTTTTTATGGTTTAGAACTTAGCTCACTTGGAATTAGTTTTATTGAACCCAATACTAATTTTTTTAAATAATAACAAAATAACAGAAGGACACTGAAACGCCCTCACACGTAATAATTTAAAAACGACGCAACGGAAAAAGAGCCTTAAAAATTTCTTTCTCTATTAGACACATTTCTTACATGAAGGCTCAAATACGGAATGTCAAACGTTAACTAAAAGAAATATACAACATTCACTTTCAATTAACATTTTAAGGCGTTACATAATTAAAGCTATGTGACCGTTCTTTTCCGTACAATCCTTGCTCTCGACTCGATCTATGTCCGCTTCTCTTCTTTTGTGGTAGAAGAAATCCGTGTAGTACCTGTGGACATCACATACAACTTAACCATTAGTCGTTAACAACATCATACGACATTATTCTCATGTAATTTAATATCAAATATCATTCAACAATATAAACTTTGATTCATTCAACTATCCTCTCGTATTTTCTCTTTCCGAGTTCGACTTCGATACCTCATGAACCCGATGTTCTTTTACCTGCATTACATTTCAACTTCAAGGCACACCATTAGCAAACATCAATGCCCAAACATAATGAAACCATTCCTTCATACATTTATAACATCTCGCATTCATATATGTATACTAATTTCAACGTGCATTCATAGCATATTACATCCATACATGCATACATTCATAAATCATACATGTACACAAACATATACACCTACATATACACGCACACATTCGTACACGCACATATACATACGTACAAGCTCTTACATACCACTTACATTCCCATATAATTTTACTAACATATCCTAGTCACAAACATCCATATAAATAAGTCTCATACGTACAAACTTACGTGCATGTCCATTTCCATTCATGCTTACCTATGAATTCCGTCACTAACATGTAGGTAGATCTATACACATACATATCTCCAAACTTATTTCTTTCCCACACATACTTTGAGTGAACGTTCTTGCCCATGAGTGAACCTTTCAACTGTTGAGTGAACATTCTTGCTGACGAGTGAACGTTCCAACTGTTGAGTGAACATTCTTGCTGATGAGTGAACGTTCCAACTGTTGAGTGAACATTAGTGTCGACGAGTGAACGTTCCAACTGCTGAGTGAACATTCTTGCCGACGAGTGAACGTTCCAACTGTTGAGTGAACATTCTTGCCGACGAGTGAACGTTCCAACTGTTGAGTGAACATTCTTGCTGAAATGAACTAGAAAAACAAGATTTGCCAGCTAACTGGCTCTCGCGGGGCGCGACATCCCCTACCCCGGGCGGTCGAGAGGCGCGACATATGTCGCGTTGCGCGATGGTGAAACTAAAATTGATGTCGCGTAGCGCGGCAGCCCTATTTTGACAGAATGCTTCCCTTTGCTGCTGCATAAAGTACCCAGCTATGTTTTCAACCAAAACTCAACTTGAAACTTACATAACTTTTGAGCTAAGCGTCCGTTTTGTGTAATTCTTGTTTCTGCGCGTCCGTAATTTAATTACGGATTCGTTTACCACCCTAACTCACATTAAAATCTGAATTATAAGAAAAAGTCTTAAAGATCCTTCATGCCATTATTCGACCAGTTCGATTCCACCATTTTATTTTCGACGTAACTAGCTACTTTCAGCCCCGACAATCATTCCTACCTTAGTATTTCCATTTATTATTAATCATACATGACCTTCTCACATCTATAAGCATTAAATAACTCCCTATACATACTAATAAGTGAGTCAGAATTTACTTACCTTAAGTGTGCGTATTAGAGCTTACTTCCTTCCTCATCTCGCCGCGTTAGCCCTCCGTGCTTGAGTCAATTGATACAATTCCTTTCCTTACATGTCATCACGTTCGTATCAAAGTTAGCATATATGATCATACATACAAACATTCATTTCCTTTTATTTACACATTATTTGACTTCCATGAGTCACATTTTCGCATACATGAGACACATATCAATAGTTACCTTATTCAAATCTCACGCAACTCGATTACCATCATACATAGCACACAAATCATCTAGTACATGACACACTAATTCTCTACTCTAACATTTGTGTTCAAAAGCCCATTCATTACATCCATACACTATTGACTTTCAAAAGTCAACGATCTAACTTACATGTATACCTTCAAATTGTTATTCTTAATAATGTAGACCATAGTAATAACATCGTGTGCATTTCATACTCATGTGGTGACGCACATACCGCACGGTCACCAAGTTATATCCATATATAATCACATAGTAAATCCTACATATGCGAATTCTTCATGATCCTACCAATTGACCAACACATTCTAAATTAACCCATTTACATAACTCCACCTTCTTTACTCGCTAGTGAGTTCACACGCTTAATATTTAATACATGCTTATTTACTAGTTATGATCAAACACCTAATCCCACATACGGTGTGCATCACACCCTTAAAGTATGTAGTACAACTTTCTAATGCAAGTATCTTACCGTATCATCTTATCACACTAATTTCCCACTTGTAATGCATCTAACACACATTCCTTTTGCAAACCTATTATCTATTACATCATTATCATATTCTACATATAATTATCCATTGCTAGCATACAAATTTCACTTATCATTTTCACCTAAGCATTTTATCGAACACTTGGTGTGCATATAACATTGTAAGCATTATGTACAAGTATTCAATGCACAATTTTACTTGTAATCTTCATAAATCATTTAATCAAATAAATTCACATCACTTATTCATTCTACAACATAATAATCTATTGGTATTTTGCACATAAACATTCACCCATCCAAATTTCTTGATTAGTTCACTACAAGTTCACCATACAACTAAATCAAATAGGTTCTACTCAAACTTTCAATCTAATCAGTATCATGCATAAAACATCTTCTATTTGATGATTCTAACTCATAAACAAGTTCAGTTTCATACTATTTCATGGTTTAATCAAAACCCTTATCATCATCTAGCATCAAATCACATAATTCGACTTACCCCATGTTGATGAATGAGGAATTGATCACATGCATTCGTTTATCCTTGAGATTTCCATCCAATTTGATGAAGTTTGGTGAAACTAGGGGTTCACCCTTTCCCCTACTTCTGTTCGATCAAACCACCACACCCACACTTATGTGTGTGTTTTAAATTTTGTTTTCTTTTAATGGTTTTAGGTTTTGTCACTTTATATGTTTGGCCCTTCAAGAATAATATTTATATTATTATGACCAAGACTATCCTTACTTATTCATAACTAGCTTAAATTAATATCTCATGAAATTTGGGGTGTTACAAATCTACTCCCCTTAAAGAAGGTTTCGTCCTCGAAACCTTTCACATTTGTACTCCTACCATTTCACTGTACTCATTCAAAGGGTATATTACAACGCGTATACATTCAGGCTCTAGGCTAACGATCTTATTCTTAAATAAACTTATTGGTAGGTATTGTACCTACCTTCTTAGGTTAGGCAACAAACTTTCATAATCACATAAACTTCGGAGTCTCATCATGAGCTTTTATTAGTGTTGAATCCATTATATATTGCTAGCTACTAGCACACTTCATCGCTAGCGGTTCATTCGTTGAATTCATTCAAGGTGCATACTGCTGCACGAACATACTCGCGATCATATCGAGTTTAAGGTTTGCTTCTTTCTTTCTAATTAAGCATAAAACTTTTATACGTTTACCAATCATGGTGGTTCAATAAATTTCCTTCTCACACATGCGTCATTCATGATATTTCATTCTAGCATTAACCATATAAGTTCCTATCCTTCATTTCCTTAATTCATATTCAACCTACTAATTCGCGTTTATGATTCATGAGTTGGAACTGATGTGCGTGAGTGTTATTATATTTTAATGTATATTTTAAGCCCTTTTTACACGTTAGTCAAGTTTTAAATTTATAAAACACGATATTTACTAACACCAAACACACATATGGGCAAGTGCATCCATCGTGAGCGTAGTATAGTGTTGGTAAGATACCGAGGTCGTCCAAGGACACAAGAGCTTTTAGTACCGGTTTATCCTCAACGTCTAATCAAATCAAAAGTTAGAAAAAAGTTTTAAATAAGAAAAATAAAAACTAACTAAAATGCTGAAAAATAAAAACAGATAGACAAGATGAATCACTTGGCTCCGACTCATGTTTAGTATAACCTTTGATTATTTCCGCACTTTTACACTTTTTAAGAGATTATCTTAGTTATTGTAGTAGGCCCCTCTTTTGAAGGTGACGTTACCCTTAACCCAGTAGTTTGAGTCAGCAAGGATACAATCCTAAAGGGTCGGATTATTGAAAGATAATTAATTAAGTTATTAATGCATATTATGGTAGGCCCCTCTTTTGAAGGTGACGTTACCCTCGGCTAAGTAGTCTGAGCCAGCAGGGATACAGTCCTAAGTAGCCGGGTTAAAGTATTAATAGTAGCTTACATATGAGGGGATCAAAGAGTTTGGACCCCCGCCATCCAATACCGGTGGGTATTGAAGGAGGTCCTACTAAATTTGACCCAGGTCCTTGCAGGATCTATACACTGAACAAGGCAAGACTCTTACCAAACCGTTCCCTTAACCCCTGACTAGGTAGCCAACATATCTCCATATAGACCGTGGAGATATGAATGGTGAAAATCTTTTATTTTATATAGACAGTAAAATAATGCCAAGACACCACGGACAAACGATATGGAAGAATCACCTTCAACATAAGAAACTAGTTATTAAAGTCATTAATACATAACCAAGTAAAAAGTGCGAAAAGATTAAAAATAAAAAGTATTACACTAGACACTTGTCTTCACCAAGTGATGTAAGAGACTTAGGCAAACATGGCCTTTGATTGTCAAGAACTCTTACGATCAATCTTGGATCCCGAGACGACTCACACACTCTATGATGGACAATGGATGATGGTGGTGGATGATGGTGTTGTGATGGTGGTGGGTGGTGGGTGAAGTGTGAGAGGGGTGGTGTGCCAAGGGATGGTTTGCAAATGAGCCAAGCACCCCTATTTATAGCATGAACAGTAGCTCGGGCACGGCCCCGTGTCCATCCTCTTCTCTGTCTTCATTAATTGCAGTTTGTCTGCATTAGTTGACCACGCCCTCGTGTCTGCTGGGCACGCCCCCGTGTGCAGAAGCATATCTGTACTATCAAGATTTGCCTGGATTCTGCGAATCTTATAGTTGACCACGGCCCCGTGTCCGCTGAGCACGGCCCCGTGGTGGGCGATAGAAGCTTCTCTAGCTTTGTCTTTTATGCTGGCACTTGGGCACGCCCCCGTGTTCACCGAGCACGGGGCGTGTTCAGCCTTCTGTTCTCTTATTTTGCTTGGGAAGATGCTGTCGGGGAGGTCGGGCATGCCACGTTTGTTCCTTTTCTTGTATTTATGTTAGATTTAGCTGCCTTTTTGCTTCTTTTGTTCATTTGAGCTCATTTAATCCTGAAAATACAAAAGGAAGACAAAAGCACACTTTTTCCAACATTAGTATTAAAAAAGGGTTAGTTTCACAATTGATGTAATTTATATGTTGCATTTTGTGCACATCGGAACTTTTACTAACCTTACTATTTTAGCACAATACTTCGACATGCAAAAGCGAACCGGCCCACATCATTACAATTCCATTCCATTTCTGGGTTGATCTCATTCATCCGTGTGATGAGCTTCCTCTCATGAGCATCACTTCCTTGAACTTAAAAGAATTATCACATTAAGATTTCTGCTAATGTCATTTATAAGATTAGGGATTAGCACCTTTCATTCGTATTTCTTTCAAACATGGCGTTTATTTCATTACCTTATTTACATATTAACCCTTTCTAGACTCTTCCTAAAAACATTAGTGCTTTTGACCCGTTCAGTACGGGTCAATACATGACCATTTCTCAACATATCATTTTCGTTGTTTGACCCATTCATAACGGGTCGATACATAACCATTCTTTTGCAATTCTTTAACTCATATGTTAACTTTTGCAGTTTGACTATTCAAAGTCAAACCGGTACTTCTTACGTATCATAGACGTATTGAGGTACACGTTCGTAATTCTTTTCCATTAAAACTTAAACCTTCCGTCTAGGTCGTAACCCGTCATTGAATTTGACCCGCATGAGTCTTTTAGTAATATATCTAACACGTGACTGGTTCAAAATTTATTTCTTTCAACTAAGGTTTCTTGCTACTAAAATAGCTTTCATCAGTTTTGCCTACTTAGTGAGTTAAATACTTCTTACTGTTTTACATTTACTTGCTTAATAACTGTCAACTTACTTGGTTTGATCTTTCAGAAGTCCATTTGTATATACATTCCGACCTTGTTTACCAATTACCCAATTCCGACACGTCCCTTTCTATGTTGAGCTATAAGCTCCCATTAAAAGCATAACCTTTATACATACCTGGCGCGAGTCAAATACATTGACTCGTTATACATATCTTGCATTGATTATTTCCTTCCAGATTGTGGCATTGCATACCTATACATTATGCTCACCTATAAGTTTAAAATTTGACAAATCAAAACATTAAATACCGGGTTCAAATGGAAATCACCATTTGACCCATATGACACATTTGTCCTTTCAACCATTTCTCGCATACGTATATTTGCATACATACACACACACACACACACACATATATATATATATATATATATATATAAGTTCAAGACATAACTTGGATAATATCCGTTTTTTAAAGAACTTTTACTTGCTTAGTCTGTAATTACTTACACATTCGAATCTTTTCATTCTTATCATTCATTTCATTCTATGTTTCGAATCCGTCGCGCGGTTTCTAACATACCATTCATACTTTCATTCTTTTCATGTTTCGAATCTGTCTCGCGAATTCTAACATATCATTCATACTTTCAAATCCCTGAAAGTCTTACATTTCTCTTCACCCTCACGTCTACCTACTACCTAATTCTAACGGACATACCTGTAACAATTATCACGGTCTCACGAACGTCATATGTTTCTTGTGTACTGGCCAGGTACACAATCCACATACTAGTTTCGTGTCTTCGTGTAATCGTCACCTTACGTCCAAAGAATTAGGTTTTGGCACGTGTAACATTTTCAAACACTACTAGAAAATACACTCATCTTGACACGCGAACAATGACACACGCATATTTTATGACATTCAAAAGCGTATGTCAAGAAAAAAATGTCATGGTTTACAAAATTTAATAAATTTATGACATTCTTTTTTGTGTGTCATGTTTTTAGCGTCATAAATAAAACTAGATTTATCTTGACACACAAACAATGACACACACTCATTTTATGACATTCAAAAGTGTCTGTCAAGAAAAAAATGTCATGGTTTTACAAAATTTATGACACACTTTTTGTGTGTCATCATTTTAGCGTCATTAAAAAACAAGATCTATCTTGACACGCGATTAATGACACACGCTTATTTTATGACACTTAAATACGTGTCAAGAAATAAATGTCATGGTTGTACAAAATTTAATAAATTTATGAAACTGTTTTTGTATTTGATCTTTTTAGCGTCATAAAAAAACATTATATAAACATAAGGGTTAATTTCCTATAGTTGTTATTGTTTATGTAATATGGACATCGTGGTTAATTTCTAATAGCAAATTATGGAAAAAACTTGAAAACTGTTAAAGAGAAAATAAAAAAAAATTATATTATTATTAATTCAAATTTACTAAAAGGTTATTATCCTTATCTAAATTATATTTAGTTAAACTATTGTTTAATAGGAAAAAAATTGAAAAAATAAGATAAAGAGATTATTAATTCAAAAGTTGATAAAAAAAGTTATTATCCTTATCTAAATTATATTTAGTTAAATTATTATTAATGGGAAAAAGAAATTGAAAAGTAAGGTAAGAAAGCACCAGAGATATCGACACGTGTTAAAAAAGATTTTTATTTATTAGTATAGATAGATAGATAGGGTGGGGTTCAAGAGTGAACACTAGTGTATTTGCGAACTGAATGAACAAATATTGACCATTGATTTACACACGTGTATAACTACGATTTCATCATCAGTTCATAAAATACACTAGTGCTATACATGATTTGGATGGCTTAGATGCTTCAGCTACACATATTATAAATATGTTGTCCAACGAGTGTGATGATAGTAAGTTTCAGTACCCATGTCCATAAGCTTTGATAAATATCTATTGGCATACTATTTTTAGTTATTACTTTATGGTAAGCACATTGTTAACTAGAATATGAGTCTCACACTCTCACTACAAGAAAAAACACATATAGGGACGACACCTATAGGGACAACACAGGTCCTCTCTATAGATCACCCTATAGAGACGACATGTCGTTTCTATAGGGTTTTCGTGCCTTTTAAGATATGTTACCTTGTAGGGACAACATATCCTCTCTATAAGGTGAAAATATTTTTTTTTCTTTTTTTTTTATTCTCTAGTTTGTTTAGTTGAAAACTTTAAAAACATTTTAACTTATAGAGACGACATGTTGTCTCTATAACTTTAAATATTTTTAATTTAATTTTATTAATGATCAATATGTATGAAAATTAAAATAAAACTAAAAAATAAAGTTTAACTTATAGAGACGACATGTCGTCTCTAAAAAGTTTGAAATAAAAATTTTAAAAAATAAATAAACTAACCTATAGAAAGGACACATCGTCTCTAAAATGTTCGAAATAAAATTTTAAAAAAATAAATAAAGTAACCTATAGAAAGGACAATCGTCTCTATAGGGAAACATAATTTTGTTTTGTTTTTTAGTTTTGGTTAATAAATAATTAAAAATACAAAAAATGTTATTCGCATATAGAGACGACATGTCGTCCCTATAAACCCAATTAAGTTTATTAATTTATTCTTGTTTTTTAACTAAAAAATATACATTTAAACCTATAGAGACGACATGTCGTCCCTATAAACCCAATTAAGTTTATTAATTTATTCTTGTTTTTTAACTAAAAAATATACATTTAAACCTATAGCCACCCCCATCTTCCACCTCTGCCACTTAAACCCAACGCCAACATTAGCCCCCACAGCCACAACCCACTACCGCAAACCCTAACCCCAAACTCCATCATCTTACACACCGGCCACCGTACCAAATACAATGCCCGCACTCACTGCCACCACCCCCAACCAAAGTTAACCGGAACCCTAGATTGCATCAACAGTCGCCTACGTAACCCACCCCAATCACTTGAATCCAAAAGGCACCTATAAATAGTTAGGGTCTCATCTTTCATTCCCCACGCTCTCCACACCTTTTGCCACATTGACAATGGTGGATGCTGACTTCACCGGAGTTGTCATCTGCTTCCACAACGACAAGGGTTACTACTTCATCAAGCCAGACAACGACGGTTAATGTTACGACTTCATTCACCAATAAAAGATTCAAACCAACGATTAATGTTACAGTTGTGGATGTATCTAGTGGTGATTGGGCTCGTAACCGCGACAATTATGGTGGCGGAAGTTGTATGTATGCGTTTATGTATATGTAATTGCATCGTATGTGTGTACGTCTGTATGTGTTAGTAAGGATGAGCCCATGGTACCGGGTACCGGTACCGAATTTACCGAACCGGGTATATTTTCGGTACCGGTCCGGTACGGTATTTATCGGTTTTCACACTAAAATACCGGTACCGTAATGGTACCGAACCGTACCGGGTATATATTCGGTATCGATAACGGTATTCACTTTTGAGGATTTTCCGTACCGGTTCGATACCGAACGGGTACCATGCTCATCCCTATGTGTTAGTGTATGAATGTATATATGTATGTATGTACTAATGTGTATGTATGTAGATAGTATACGCGTGTATATATGTGTACGTGTGTGCATATTATGTATATGTGTATATAGTTAATTTTATTATCAATACAGTAGGCAAAAAATAGTTTTTTTTTTAATTTTAGAGTAAACTGCAATTTTACCCCGTGGGGTTTAGGCCAATTGGCACCCTTACCCCCCTAACGAAATAATTGCAATTTTACCCCTCAACGTTCGCTGTTATGTCACAACTTTACCCCTGGCATCAAATTTGTTGACCGGTCAACTAAACTATGGAAGGGTCAAAGGGTAATCTTGTAATTTCACCAAAATTAATACCTTATATATTATAATAACCCCTAAATATAACCTTCTATATCAACCTTACCCCCTAAGTTTCCACCCAATCCTTCTTCTTCACTCCCCCCACCGGCGACACTCCCGGTTATGTTGATTAGGATCTTTTGGTATGCTTGCTGTTAAGTTATATGTTGCTGTTAAGTTATATGCTGCTGTTAATGTGTCTGTTAATGTGTCTGTTAAGTTGCTGCTGTTAAGTTGCATTACAGGATACTGGAATTAATGGGTGGTGGAATCAAATATGGGTGGTGGCGGGAAAGATTTTGGAAGTTGCAGGGGGTAATATTGCTTAGTAACATGTCAAACAAGTATAATTAAAAAGTTAGCTAGAAAGCAAACGGGCCAAGTTAGTCGAACTAGATCATTTCGTTTGTAAAGTTAGATTATTATTGACATAGTATAGTTTGTAATGACATTTGACTCGCTAATTATATAGAAGCAGTCTTATATTATATAAAACGCATTCCGAGTCTCACCCAATCTGGCCATTATGAAACCTTCAGCTTTTAGTTGTAGAAGTCAACTTTTTTATATAAGTAAGAAAAAAGAATGATAAAAACAAAATTTAAACATTATATACAATTTTTTTTAACAGATATTGTGGGTTACCACCCGCGCTCCGCAGCGGGATCGAAATGTAGATAAAAATAAGCAAATCACGAGAGTTAAAATTGTTTGATGTTTTAGTTAAGGGGCTAAACTTGTCACTATTAAAGTTGAGGGGCTAAAGTTGTTTATTAATAAAGTTGAGGGGTAAAAGTTGTTTTAATTAAGGGGCTAAACATGTTATTACCGCAGTGGAAAGGCTAAACATGTCATTATTAAAATTGAGGGGCTAAAGTTTTAATTAATTTGTTATTCTTATGCGTGGCAAAATGTGCTCACTGTGTTGGTTTAGTCGTTGCAGGAACCCGATACAGAAATCTGCGCAAGTATGCTGGATGCCTTGAATGAATGTATACAGGTTAGTTAGTTTATTTTTGTTCACTTCACAGCCAATATGACCTTCACTAAACATGTGAATTCTTAATTATAATCTTTATAGTTTTAGACAGTGGATAACTGCATATAATATGTTAAATTCATTTAACTAAGTGTTTTTTTTTTCAACATGGTGTAGGCATCTGGACCACTTTTAGATGAAAATCAGGTGCGAAGCATAGTGGATGAAATTAAGCAGGTGATCACAACAAGTTCGAGTAGACAAACCGAAAGAGCAGAAGGGGCTAAAGCTGAAGATTTTGATGCTGATGAAGGAGAATTGCTTAAAGAGGAAAATGAGCAACTAGAAGAAGTCTTTGACCAGGTTCTTACAATGCTCGTTGTAGATACCATTGATCTCGTGGTGAATCTTTGACACTTTGGAGCTTTAGACATATACTAAGGTACAAATTTCCTTTCTTAACCTGTCGGATTCGACCTGTTTGAACCGGAAGTTTTTTTTTTATATTTTTTTCCACATATTATTATTTTAAATTAGTATAATATAGCTAACTATTTAGTTTGATTGTTGGGATTTTTTTGGTTTAAACATCTCGACAAATTAATTTTTTTTTAATTTCTAAGACCTATAGAGACATTATTGATAGTTTCCCTATAGAATACATGTTTATTGAAATAGAGACTCAAGTCTCAACTATATATATCTCATATTCTCATCCTAGTAACCAAGAGGAACCTAGTTCAACATTTGTAGGAAAAACATGGAACTAGCCAATTTAAAACACTAAATTCCAATGGACACTATTAGTGGTGGCAAAGTGGGCAAGTTGGGTGGGTTTGGGTAATGGGTCAAGATGGGATTGAGTTAGGATGAGTATAGGTCAGGATGGGTGTATTAAAGAAAAGGTCGGATGGGTAATAGGTCAAGATGAGTTTGGGTTAGGATGGGTTTAGGTTAGGATATGTTTGGGTAAAGATGAGATGAAAAAATAATTAAATAATTAAAAAATATATATATAAAAAAATAAAATAATAAAAAATTTTAAAAATTAATAAAGAATGATAAAAAAATAAAAATAGTATAAATTTTAAAAAATAATAAATTTACTAGTTTTGCTAATTGTGTTGTTTTGAATATTTAATTCATGTACTGATGAATTTGATATTTTGATTTTACGAAGGCAGAAAATTGGCATCGTAATGGAAGAAGTTTAGCTCGAAGGAGTTCGGGATTACGACTTCGATGATCGCAAAGTCTACACGGATAGTTTTGAATGGTCTTAAAAGAAAAGGTAAACTTATTCAGTAGTTGAATTTTGGATGCGTTAGTACAGTCTACTTTAGCTTTTGAGGATTATTATGATGTTTTTGTGTAGTTCAAGACAAAATATTTATGGGCTGAACACAAACCCAAACACAAACACATCGAGGATGTAAGTAGAGTGGTTGCAGATCGATTGTATAAAAGAAAGGGCAATGACATCATCCTATTTCCCTACAATCCCGGGTTTGATTTTCCTTTTAAATAAGTATTCGTAAAGACCTATTATCTTAATTTATTTTGATTGAATTTTGGATTTTGGATTTTGGATTTTGAAGAAACCATTGGGTGCCAACATAAGGGTTAAACTCATCTGGATTATCATAATGGATGATAAAAGAGTTGGAATATACTTTGATATAATTTTGATTTTTTATAGGGCAATGGCCGTGTATGCTTCACGAAGTAGTGCCAACATAAGGGTTAAACTCATCTGGTTTAACGCTAGGGTAAGCACTTAATCCCTTATTTAAATTGTGGTTGTATTGATATTGTAAATATTGAAACCCCTTAGTTTAAACTTAAATCGCAATGGTTTCACATTTCTTGATATTTTTAATTGTGGTAGTGTCCACGTCAGCCAGGAGGTACTGAATGCGGCTACTATGTGATGAAGTTCATGAAGGAGATAGCTTACGAAGGAGTTGAAATACTTGACAATGATAATGTAAGTTTAGGCATATTTTAGTTTGTATATTAGAGAAATATGTACTTATATATCCAAACAAATGCTTAAATTCATATATTAGGATTAAATTCTGATTTTTAAGATTTATTTTATTTAATTGTTGTCTCAGGTTGGGAAAGGAGTAGAAGAATACTCGGCTGCGGATATGGATGGCATTCGTGAAGATTGGTCGACTTATGCGGTTACCTCTATTTTTAAGTTATAAATCGTATTTTAGGTGTTGATAATGTATTGACAAACAATTCTTTTTTTGTTAACGTTAAAATATTTGTAGTATACTTGACAAATGATTATGTAATGGATTGTTTTGGTGTATATATATATGTGTATTTGTTTTATGAAAAAGATTTATTGTTTTTGTTATTATACATGTATCCAGGGCAAATTAGTAATTTTATAAAAAACATTTATACAATTAAAAGCATGACACGCGTAAATGAATGTCATACGTATGTGTCATAAATGCTTGTCATGAACGTGTGTCATTAAAAAGTGTCATAAAATGAGTGTCATGAATGTGTGTCATTAAAAGGTGTCATAAAATGAGTGTCATGAATGTGTGTCATGAATGCGTGTCATTAAATGCGTGTCATTAAATGTGTGTCATGAATGCGTGTCATTAAATGTGTGTCATAAAAACATGACACACAAATGCATGTCATGTTAATTTTATGACTCCTCAATCAACGACTCGCATTTGCGTGTCATAAAGACCCTTTTATGACACGCAATGCATGTCAAGAAAGGTGTTTTTTCTAGTAGTGAAAACTTCATTACCATCCACATGTTAACTTTACGTACCTGGGGTCAATTTGTCTTATTACATGCCTTGGTGCCGGTCCTAGACCGCATTCACGGATCATCCTCTCCAAGCGATTATGCTTACCCTACACACAACATACTGTTAGTTTTCTTTAAATTCATACTTAAGCACATACTTACTTTCGCTTCAACCCTTAGATCTTGATAGATTCTCGGATTGTACGTGTTCCTTGTGACAAGAGCACACAGGTTTGAGTTCAAGTATTTACCTCCTCGTACTTGATTTCCCTCAAACCATGGCTCTGATACCAACTTGAAACGCCCTCACACGTAATAACTTAAAAACGACGCAACGGAAAAAGAGCCTTAAAAATTTCTTTCTCTATTAGACACATTTCTTACATGAAGGCTCAAATACGGAATGTCAAACGTTAACTAAAAGAAATATACAACATCCACTTTCAATTAACATTTTAAGGCATTACATAATTAAAGCTATGTGACCGTTCTTTTCCGTACAATCTTTGCTCTCGACTCGATCTATGCTCGCTTCTCTTCGTTTGTGGTAGAAGAAATCCGTCTAGTACCTGTGGACATCACATACAACTTAACCATTAGTCGTTAACAACATCATACGACATTATTCTCATGTAATTTAATATCAAATATCATTCAACAATATAAACTTTGATTCATTCAACTATCCTCTCGTATTTTCTCATTCCGAGTTCGACTTCGATACCTCATGAACCCGATGTTCTTTTACCTGCATTACATTTCAACTTCAAGGCACACCATTAGCAAACGTCAATGCCCAAACATAATGAAACCATTCCTTCATACATTTATAACATCTCGCATTTATATATGTATACTAATTTCTACGTGCATTCATAGCATATTACATCCATACATGCATACATACATTCATAAATCATACATGTACACAAACATATACACCTACATATATACGCACACATTCGTACACGCACACATACATACGTACAAGCTCTTACATACCACTTACATTCCCATATAATTTTACTAACATTTCCTAGTAAAAAACATCCATATAAATAAGTCTCATACGTACAAACTTACGTGCATGTCCATTTCCATTCATGCTTACCTATGGATTCCGTCACTAACATGTAGGTAGATCTATACACATACATATCTCCAAACTTATTTCTTTCCCACACATACTTTGAGTGAACGTTCTTGCTCATGAGTGAACCTTTCAACTGTTGAGTGAACATTCTTGCTGACGAGTGAACGTTCCAACTGTTGAGTGAACATTCTTGCTGATGAGTGAACGTTCCAACTGTTGAGTGAACATTCTTGCCGACGAGTGAACGTTCCAACTGTTGAGTGAACATTCTTGCCGACGAGTGAACGTTCCAACTGTTGAGTGAACATTCTTGCTGACGAGTGAACGTTCCAACTGTTGAGTGAACATTCTTGCTGCAATGACCTAGAAAAACAAGATTTGCCAGCTAACTGGCTCTCGCGGGGCGCGACATCCCCTACCCTGGGCGGTCGCGGGGCGCGACATCTGTCGCGTTGCGCGATGGTGAAACTGAAATTGCTGTCGCGTAGCGCGACAACCCTATTTTGACAGAATACTTCCATTTGCTGCTGCATAAAGTACCCAGCTATGTTTTCAACCAAAACTCAACTTGAAACTTACATAACTTTTGAGCTAAGCGTCCGTTTTGTGTAATTCTTGTTTCTGCGCGTCCGTAATTTAATTACGGATTCGTTTACCACCCTAACTCACATTAAAATCTGAATTATAAGAAAAAGTCTTAAAGATCCTTCATGCCATTATTCGACCAGTTCGATTCCACCATTTTATTTTCGACGTAACTAGCAACTTTCAGCCCCGACAATCATTCCTACCTTAGTATTTCCATTTATTATTAATCATACATGACATTCTCACATCTATAAGCATTAAATAACTCCCTATACATACTAATAAGTGAGTCAGAATTTACTTACCTTAAGTGTGCGTATTAGAGCTTACTTCCTTCCTCATCTCGCCGCGTTAGCCCTCCGTGCTTGAGTCAATTGATACGATTCCTTTCCTTACATGTCATCACGTTCGTATCAAAGTTAGCATATATAACCATACATACAAACATTCATTTCCTTTTATTTACACATTATTTGACTTCCATGAGTCACATTTTCGCATACATGAGACACATATCAATAGTTACCTTATTCAAATCTCACGCAACTCGATTACCATCATACATAGCACACAAATCATCTAGTACATGACACACTAATTCTCTACTCTAACATTTGTGTTCAAAAGCCCATTCATTACATCCATACACTATTGACTTTCAAAAGTCAACGATCTAACTTACATGTATACCTTCAAATTGTTATTCTTAATAATGTAGACCATAGTAATAACATCGTGTGCATTTCATACTCATGTGGTGACGCACATACCGCACGGTCACCAAGTTATATCCATATATAATCACATAGTAAATCCTACATATGCGAATTCTTCATGATCCTACCAATTGACCAACACATTCTAAATTAACCCATTTACATAACTCCACCTTCTTTACTCGCTAGTGAGTTCACACGCTTAATATTTAATACATGATTATTTACTAGTTATGATCAAACACCTAATCCCACATACGGTGTGCATCACACCCTTAAAGCATGTAGTACAACTTTCTAATGCAAGTATCTTACCGTATCATCTTATCACACTAATTTCCCACTTGTAATCCATCTAACACACATTCCTTTTGCAAACCTATTATCTATTATATCATTATCACATTCTACATATAATTGTCCATTGCTAGCATACAAAATTCACTTATCATTTTCACCTAAGCATTTTATCGAACACTTGGTGTGCATATAACATTGTAAGCATTATGTACAAGTATTCAATGCACAATTTTACTAGTAATCTTCATAAATCATTTAATCAAATAAATTCACATCACTTATTCATTCTACAACATAACAATATATTGGTATTTTGCACATAAACATTCACCCATCCAAATCTCTTGATTAGTTGTAGTTCACCATACAACTAAATCAAATAGGTTCTACTCAAACTTTTAATCTAATCAGTATCATGCATAAAACATCTTCTATTTGATGATTCTAACTCATAAACAAGTTCAATTTCATACTATTTCATGGTTTCATCAAAACCCTTATCATCATCTAGCATCAAATCATATAATTCGACTTACCCCATGTTGGAAAACCCTTAGATGAATGAGGAATTGATCACATGCATTCGTTTATCCTTGAGATTTCCATCCAATTTGATGAAGTTTAGTGAAACTAGGGGTTCACCCTTTCCCCTACTTCTGTTCGATCACACCACCACACCCACACTTATGTGTGTGTTTTAAATTTTGTTTTCTTTTAATGGTTTTATGTTTTGTCACTTTATATGTTTGGCCCTTCAAGAATAATATTTAGAGTAAACTGCAATTTTACCCCCTGGGGTTTGGGGTCATTGGCACCCTTACCCCCCCCCCCCCTAACGAAATAATTGCAATTTTACCCCCCAACGTTCGCTGTTATGTCGCAACCTTACCCCCCGGCCTAAAATTTTTGACCGGTCAACTAAACTATGGAAGGGTCAAAGGGTAATCTTGTGATTTCACCACCCTTTACTTATTTAACCCCAATCTTTAAAAGATGAAACCCTAGACATTCTCCAACTCACCAGCCATTAAAGCTCTTCTGGAGCTCGAACACGAATCAGACTCCATCCTCTCCAACAATCCTCACTTAACGTCGTTATCCACTCACCTAACTGCTCTCAAAACACTTATAAACTCGCCGGTTCATGGTCGACGCCGACAACGCAACGTCCAGCGAGATCAAGGTGAAGGGGAGTAAGAGAGGCCAACGAAGATCTGTGTGATGCGGCACCATTTGGATCTAGTGAGATCGATTTATTTTGGCTTAAAGAAAGTGGGTTTAGCCTGTGAATCTCAGAATGAAGATGAAATATAAAAAAAGTTGTGTTCTTGTGAATTGGGTTTTGATCTTTTTTACAAAATTTAGAAAGCACAGTTCTTAAATTTCTTAATTTTGGCTTGATCAGCGTGTTGGAATTTGCTTTATAAAATGAAAGAAAATAGATCCAGAAAATTAGAAGCATGTTAGTTGAAAGAAAATAGATTCAGTAAACTTGCTTGAGTTGGAATTTGCTTTATAAACTTGCTTGAGTTGGAATTTGCTTTATAAAATTAGCAGAAAATAGATTCAGTAAACTTGCTTGAGTTGGAATTTGCTTTATAAACTTGCTTGAGCTGGAATTTGCTTTATAAATTTGCTTAATCAGCGTGTTGATGGAGTATGTATGTGTATGATTGGGGGGCTGGGGTGTGGAGATGACAGTGGTGATTGTTGAAGATGAAGGCGGGTGGTGGGTTTTTTTAGAGAGAGAGAGGAGGGGGGAGGAAGAAGATGGCAGTGGTGGTTGTGGTGGTGAATGGCGGTGGCAGTGGTGGTTGAGAGTGGTGGCTGGAGGTGGCAGTGGTGGTTGTGGTGGTGAATGGCGGTGGCAGTGGTGGCAGGGGTAATATTACAGAGTAAACAAAACACAGGGGGTAAAATAAAAGGGTAAAATAGTCATTTCACCACCAAGTCAACAGATCAGTCAACAAAATTGAGCTTAGGGGGTAAGGTTGCGACATAACAGCAAACAGTGGGGGGGGGGGGGGTAAAATTGCAATTATTTCCTTAGGGGGGTAAGGGTGCCAATGACCCCTAACCCCAGGGGGTAAAATTACAGTTTACTCTAATATTTATATTATTATGACCAAGACTATCTTTACTTATTCATAACTAGCTTAAATTAATATCTCATGAAATTTGGAGTGTTACAGACACATTTTTTCAAGCTCGAACATGGTACGTGAATTCTGAGAGACGCCTCTGAGGACAAAAACATCATATTAGGATCATTAATTTATTATATACTTGTAAGTTAGTAACTATACTTACAATCACCTTTTCAATTCATAAGGATATAACGGACATTCTAATAAGTAAGTTGAGGTGGACCCTTTGATGAACTCGTTTTAAAGCCACCAAAAATCTTTAATTTTGTTACAAAATTCTACCATAAGCACATGTTTATAGTACGTGTTTTTTGTGCTTCAATAAAAATAGTACAATGAGAAAAATTATAAAAAAAAAAAAAAACGGTTTATCTTTCTTGACTGTCCCTCCTTTGATTTTTATCTCCTTTCAGAATTATTTTTATGTATAACAATGTGCATATACCCTATGTAAATGTAGGGGAATGTTAACGTACAATATTTTTTAACGTACGAGCATACACGATGATATTACCCACGTTATAAAACTCAAAACCCTAATCACGCATGTTGAAAAATCATCATCACGTATGTTGAAAATTTAATCACACATGGTTATGATTATTCAAAATGCTTAATTATAGTTTTTTAACATACGTGATTAGGTTTTGAGTTTTACATCGTGTATAATTTCATCATGTACTCTCTCCTATGTTAAGAAATATTCTATTTCACACTCTCTAGTACATGTATCCATTTATTTAGATTTTTTTTTATCAATATGTAGGCTTTCGGGATACATGTTTTGTCTCTGGTCAGGCGATTGCAAGGGCGGCAGCGAAGAAAATGGACAAACATGCAAAAGCCTGCGAGGATAATCAACATTCCTTTATCCCTTTTGCCTTTGATACCTTTGGCTCGTTAGCCCCAGAAGCCATCAGATTTCTTGAACGGGTCCAACGGGTTGTTCACAGCAACATTTCGTCTCCTAGAGATCGGGGTTTCGTTTTTACTAGGTTAGGTTTCGCTATTCAAAAGGGGGTAGCGGCGCAGCTTGTTGCCCGCTTACCGGCTATCTTGGTGTAATTTGTTTGGCTAAACTTTATATAAAAACAATATGTCACTTCTTCATTATTTAGATTAAATGAAATCAATGCCATGTTATTTTAATAATAAGTCTCAAACATGTGAAAATTATAGTTTCATATAATAAGTGGTTCTTACAGTTCCAAAAATATTATTATTCTAAGTAAACTCCTCTCTGTGTATATCATAAAAAAAATTGAACTCTATAATCAATCAACTAGGTTTCAATCACTTCAAACCAAGCAGAAGACTCTTTTATTGAAGAAATGACCACCCTTTAACGAACTTGTGCAATTTCACAGCGCACAATCTCTTTCTCTCTCTCTCTCTTCCTTTATCTTTTTCCCTTCTTTTCTTGATTACAACACATACCCTTTTTCTCGGTTTGATTGCACGGTCAAAAACAGGCATATAATTACTTGCATCATAATACAATTCTACACTAAACTACAAATCTCATAGTAACACTTGAGCGCTACAGGTTAAACAAAATGTAAAGCGAAACTAAACTGTCAGCTGCATGATGATTCTTAATTTCCCAGAATTATTTTACAACTTCTTGTAGTTTTATTTTGTTTTTATTAAACCATTAATAACAAAAAAAGGTTCATATAATTTTGAGCAACATTTGATTTGGGTACGTACTTGGTAGTTATTGGTTGGTGGGCTACCAAATCTTTAACGAACTGAAAGCCAGTTAAGTAGGTAACTGAGTAGACCGGTAACGAACTTGTAAACCGGGTTGAGTTGCTGCCAATTAGGTTTTTCATTTTGTGGGAAACTTTTAATATGTTAAACGAGTTTAATGTGTTCAAAAGCTTTAAGTTTTCCTCAAAACATAGAACAGTTATCTGTAAATAATTTAGGGTTCTTAAAAAATCCAATTGTGTAGACATTTTTTTTGTTAAATCTTGTTTTACACCACCACCCAAGTTTAAAGTACACCTGAATCGCCAATCCCACACAAAAACACATCCACCCCACCATGCACATGATTGTCCGCAAACCCTAGCAGCCGGGTGACGATAGTTGATTTCTGTAAGTAAAACAAAAGTAAAGTATACAAATGGCCCCTGTGATATATCAAAGTTTTAGATTTGGTCCCTAGATTTCTAAAAATACATGGATGGTCAATGTGGTTTCCACTTTAAAACGCAACTAGTCCCTAACTTGGACGTATTAAAACCTTTAGTTGGTTGGGGATTAAATGCGTTACAAATGGCAAACCACATGGACCATCTATGTACTTTTGAAAAACTAGTGATTAAATCCAAAATTTTAGTAAACCACATGACCATCCATTTAGTTTACTCTAAAGCAAATCATGTCTAGTGAGAGACCTCAAATCGTGTAGACTAGGAGTATACACGGTTCGATCGTTTTTGGACAAAGCATCAACGATGTACTTGAGAAAGGACAGACCAAACTGAATGAGTTGGGTTTGTTGGCCTAATCGGTTGGTTTGGCGGTTTGAATTTTTTTAAAGAAAAGTAATAGTATGTATTAAAACTTCAAAAATGACGAAGATGGTAAATAACTACATATCCAAAAATGAAAAGAAATATCTATATTTTTATGTGTATGTATTCCTATATCTATCCATACATATCTATATCTATACTATATAATAAAAGAAACCACTTTAGGGACACTTGTTATCATATTAGAGCATCTCTTGTAGATAATTATTATTTTAATTTAATATTTTCTAACTAATTATAGATAACCCTTTTATTAAATATTATTTAAATTAATATCTTATGGATAATTATTTTTTAGTTTAATCTTCTTCCCCTTTATAATATTATTTAGAGAAAAAATACGATTTCGGACCCTGTGGTTATATCATTTTTACCCTTTTAGCCCAAAAAAGATTTTTTTTTAACATCTGAGCCTCCAACTTTTTTTTTCTAATTCTTTTGACCACTAACACTAACCACATCCATTAAATGTTAGGGGCCAAAAGGGTTAAAAAAGACGTATTTTTATCACTTTTACCCTTTTAGCTCAAAAATGATTTTTTTAACATCTAAGCCCTCAACGTCTTCTCTTCTAACCCTTTTGGCCCCTAACACTTTTAGCTCAAAAATGATTTTTTTAACATCTAATCCCTCAACGTCTTCTTTTCTAACCATTTTGCCCCTAACACTAACCTCATCCATTAAATGTTAGGGGCCAAAAGGGTTAAAAAGGACGTTAGGGGCCAAAAAGGTTAGAAAAAAGACGTTGGGGGTTTAAATATTAAAAAAAATCTTTTTTGGGCTAAAAGGGTAAAAGTGATATAACCACGGGGGCCAAAATTGTAATTTTATTATTTGATGTATAAAATTCAATTCATACAATACACGAGGTTTTTTAAGGATATATCCATAAGATATTAATTTAAATAATATTTAATAAAAGGGTTATCTATAATTAGTTAGAAAATATTAAATTAAAATAATAATTATCTATAAGAGATGTTCTAATATGATGACAAGTGTCCCTAAAGTGGTTTCTTTTATTATATAGTATAGATATAGATTTAGTACAGAAAATTACATTTATTCAAACCGTGTAATATGCATATTTTTAAAGTTGTAATTTTTTTATTATTTAGTATATAAAATTACATTTATTCAACCCGTGTAATAAATGAGGTTTTTTAAAGATATATTATTTTATTATTTGGTAAACAATATTATATTTATTCAACCCATGTAATACACGTGGTTTTAAAAAATATAACTTTTTTATTTGGTATATAAAATTACATTTATTCAACATGTACAATATTGTTCTTATAAATATAACTTTTTATTATTTAATATATAAAATTATATTTATTCAACTCGTGCAATAAAGAAGGTTTTTAAAGATATATTGTTTTATTATTTAGTATATAAAATTTATTTATTAAACCCCTGTAATACACGGGGTTATAACCTAGTTATATGATAAATGAAAATAGTTGAAAATACGTGTCATTTTCTGTGGTCTTCTTACCTTTATTTTCTGTCATTCTCCTATTAAATAATAATATTAATTCATAACTTTCCTGATTCTCTCTCATATTAAATCAAAATTTCCTCGCTTTTCTCAAATTTATTTAATATTTTTTCTTGACTATTTCCTTTATTTTTCCCACTTAATTATCAATAACCAATTTATATTTAATTGATCTATCCCCGTGTAATAAACAAGTTTTATAACTGGACCGAACCTTAGTTTGCACTGCTGGTTCCAAGTTTCAAACTGGACCGAACTGTTAACACTACCAAACAATGAAAACCTAACCATTTGAGTATTAAATCAGCCGACTTTCTTTGTTTGGGCGGATTAAATGGTTTCAGCAGTTCTTTTAACACCTGTACCATAGTATGATGACAATAAAACTCCCACATCAACAAAATTTTCACTTAAAGGACTTTTTAACATGTGAAAGCATCTTTGATAGTAAAAATAGGGGACAGTGGCGTGGTGTGGCGTTCAAAAGGGGACATCACCATTGGAGGGGACATGTTCATCCTAATGGTACTTCATTTATTCGGAATTTTGAATGGGCGAGGGATGAGAATGGTGGGGCCCTCTCTCACATATTGTAACACCTCGTAAAAACGTGCCCAATTATATGAAGACACGTGTCCTAAACCCTAAACATGTAAAAGTTTGGGTTAGAAGGACTAAAGTTGACAAACAGTGAAAAGATGTATGCGAAGGGAATAAAAGTGTCAACCTGCTAAACTTATGTCTATGAATGACCCTACACGATGTTCGTATTCTTTAACGAGTAAATTATCAGACGTAGGAAGTCGTTTATGAAAGAAATCAAAAGATTATGAAACAAAGGGGTTAAACATGTCAACATGTTAATTCTTACCTCTGAGTGGCCTTTTAACAAACCCAAGGCTTCATAATGTTTGATCATACTCTCAAGAATACCTAATAGTGAATTCACGAGGTTTCGGTATCATTATATGATTAATCTACAAATTTCCAAGAAGAAAGGTTGAAAGTGTTGATGCGTGTGAAGTGTTATATATATTAGGTATATATTTTAAGCCCCTTTAACACTTATTTTAGCCAAGTTTTAAATTTATAAAACACGATATTTTACTAACACTAAATACACATATGGGCAAGTGCACCCATCGTGAGCGTAGTATAGTGTTGGCAAGATACCGAGGTCGTCCAATGACACAAGAGCTTTTAGTACCGGTTTATCCTCAACGTCTAATCAAAATAAAAAGTTTAGAAAAATGTTTTTAAACTAAGAAAAATAAAAACTAACTAAAATGCTGAAAAAAAATAAAAGAAAAAAAAAACAGATAGACAAGATGAATCACTTAGTTCCGACTCGTATCTAGTATAACCTTTGATTATTTCCGCACTTTTGCACATAATTAAGAGATTATCTTAGTTATTGTAGTAGGCCCCTCTTTTGAAGGTGACGTTACCCTCATCCCTGTAACACCCCGAAAATATAGAACAGTATATCAGAGTTAAAAAGCATAAATAAATGGGAGTTTACTAACTAGGAATTTTAACCTAGTTAGTTAACTAGTCTAGAAATAGATTATAATATGATCAAAAGCTACCAAATTATATATTGAACAAATAGAGGGGTCTTGATTGTTAAACTTGAAACTAAATGTTATAAACTAAATAAAAATAAACCAAACACCCCATTTACAAGGGTGTGGTCGTTCAAGAAAGAACAGGGGGCGACACCCCACCTCCAAGACCCAAAAACTTCATTTAATCAGTCAATTAAAGGCTCAATCCAAGTCGAAATTGAAATTAAAGCTTAGATTCGTGATCCTCATCGCGAGAGGATTCTAAGGTATGTAAAACCTGATGAAATCATTCAACTTGAATTTCTCATGATTTTGTAAAATCTGGAATTAGAGGTTGCATGTGTGTTATGTAGTTAGATTGGAGTTGATATGATGTCTAGATGTGAAACCTAGCCAACTACATGTGAAATCATGATCAATTTCAGGAAATTCCATAAACACCTTGAAGGTGGGTTGTGGGTTTTACAATATGATGATGAACCCTAGGATTTAGAATGAATATTTTGGTGTAATTTGATCTTAGAAAATGATTTCTGGAAATGCATGATATTTAAATGATATATGAAGATTATATTGAGGGTTAAGTTAGCAAACTAGCAAGCTATAAACTTGAATATGAAAGATATGAAATTCTGCCTTTATGGTGTTTGTTGAAATGCCTCTATGAAGGCCTAAAACTGAAATTCTGAGCTAAAACGCATAATCATGACGTTTTAGTGTATTACGCGAATTATGAGTTAAATAGAGTTCTAAAACGCATAATAAATGAACTCTATAGGAACAGACGCAGGAGCGTCAAGTGGACAAGCGGGAGGCGAACCACGTTTAAAGGGCAAACTTTGAAGGTATGTAACTTGATTAGTTACGTTAATCGCATTGTTGATAAGTTTCGTAAATCTTACTATTAGATTGACATTATGTTGAAATTGCATCGGTTATAGTTGAATGTTGGAATTATTAGACTTAGTGTAGTCAATGAACCATTCGGTAGCCATCATGAGTGGACGGTTCCACAAGATAGGCCAATGGTTTGTTAATTGTGAAAATTGTATTTTAAGCATTCTAAACATCAATAATGGCGATACAATTACACGAGCATCAACCAGGAGATTGGTAAGATATGCGAGTGTTAATGAGTTACAGATTTTGGGCGTAAGGCGCCATAAATTTATTAGTTAAAGGATAGTGAAAATGGGTAAGAGTAGAACGGGTCGAATAATCTTGTAATGGCCTATGGCCTCTCGGTCTGTAAATGAGTCTCCCAATATGATATGCATAATAGGCATGATGGTAATAAATTTACAGACGAATAGGGACAAGAATCACATAAAACGGACCTACGAGTCGAAAGATATGCCCGTTGAACAAAAACGATTCAAATCTGCCAAACTGACTACGAGCTAGGCGTCGACGACGCAAGAAGTGGCGTCGCCGACGCCTATTGAATCATTGACGCCGATGTCCTCTGGTCGACGCGACTTATCTTACAGCCGACGCCGTTAGGCGTCGACGACGCCAGATGTGGCGTCTCCGACGCCACTCCTGTTATACACTTCTGAAATTCGACGTTTTGACTCGTTTCGCCTGATTCGGTCGTACGTTATATATCCCGTATATTTCCATGATCTTGAAATGTTATCTTTAACCAACCCATCACCCTAGATGTAAATTATTCATGTTATACATGTTGTCAAAACTAACTTTTGTTGTGTTTTGACATTAGGTTATGTAGAGAATTTAAGGATGGCGATCAAGCGCAGGATAAAGAACCGAACACTACATTTTGAAGCTTCCGCAATGTTTTTAAATCTCTAGTACTTTTGTGTATGGGTTGTAAATGATTGTTAAACAACTTTCGAAACATGTTCTTTAGTCGGGTTTGACTAAAGTTTTTGTACTTATGAATTTCGTGTATAAATTTTATGTTAATTAAGCAAGTTTACTACAGTAGTATACGCTATTATTTAAAAAGAATAATTAAATCAACTTAATTTAGACGGGTGTTACAAGTTGGTAATCAGAGCCTAAGGTTGTCAATAAGTGTTCGGTTCAAGCTTGATCGGTCGTCCGGTAAGAATTTACTTGTTTTGTTAATAAATTATGTACTATGTATAAAATGAGAAATGAACAAATATGCATAAAAAGAGCGTGCAAGCTCACTCAAAAACAAGAAATGCATGAAACAAGAATTATTAAATCAAGTCACGGACTTGATTGAATAGAAACAAGAATTATTAAATCAAGTCACGGACTTGATTGAATAGAAACAAGAATTATTAAATCAAGTTACGGACTTGATTGAATAGAAACAGGAATTATTAAATCAAGTTACGAACTTGATTAAATTGAAACAAGAATGATTAAATCAAGTTATGAACTTGATTAAATCAAAACAAGTAAAGCATGTGTTATAAATGGAATGTTTAACAATCTATGTAAACATTTCAGAAATCGAGATGGCTGATGGAGGCAATGATAATGCGGTGCCAAGAGTCACCGAACAAGTGAGGGAAGTGATTGCCGAAGAGGTTGGTAAGGCGATCGAAAACAGTTTTTCGGGCTTCATCGATAAAATTCAAAACACAATTTTATCAATAGTAGAAGATAGAATCAAGAAGCTGGAAGATGATTCAAATGTAGCAAAGGAAAAGCGTGGATGACGAAAGCCTTGTTCATACAAGGAATTCATGGCTTGTAAACCACCAATATATAATGGGGAAGTTGACCCAATTGTGTGCCAACGATGGCTAAGTGACATCGAAGGGGTATTCGAGAGAACCCATTGTGACGAAGAAGACTACGTAGCCTATGGTACGGGTCAACTAAGGAGTCAAGCGAAAGATTGGTGGGATAACAAAAAGAAGGAGATTGGAAGTGAAGCGGCTAAGGCCATGACTTGGGAGGAGTTTAAGACGCCGTTTCTTAAACACCATAGTCCCAAGGCGGTCATAAATAAAATCAAGGAAGAATTCATGCAACTTAGACACAAAGGTGAATCCATAGACAAGATCACGGGGATGTTTATGGACAAGATGAAGTTCTGTGATGATTTGATAACGAATGAAGAGCAAAAGGTCTATTATTATCATAACATGCTAAGCGCAGAGTATAGAGAGTTCATAACCCCTTCAAAGTACGAGACCCTTACCGAGATTGTCAATGCTGCTCGGGAAAGGGAGATCGAATTGAAGAAGAGTATAGAACGGGGTGAACGAAGGGCACAGGATGCGAACCCAAGCCCTACCAAGAAAGCAAGAACGAATGAATCAGCCAAGAAATCAGGTGCTAAAGGTAGTACATCAGGTTGCAAAATTTGTGGGAAAAATCATAAAGGTGAATGTCGTTACAAGGATAAGCCTTGTCCCATATGCAAGAAAACGGGACATATGGCTATGTCATGCCCGGAGAAAGTGACGGTTTGTTACAACTGTTATCGAACGGGTCACAAGAAGTCGGAATGCCCGGAATTGGTCGGAAAGAAGGATGGGCAAGAATCAAAAGGTGAAGCCCCGAAAGCAAAAGCAAGATCTTTCCAACTAACCGCCGCAGAAGCAAAGGTTGAACCTGACGTGGTCTCAGGTATATTTGCTGTAAATTCAATTCCTGCACATGTGTTATTCGATACGGGTGCGAATAAATCCTTTGTTTCATATGGACTTATTCGACATCCTTCATTTATTTTAACAAAATTACCTGTGCCTTTAGAAGTAGAGATAGGTAATGACAAAAGCTTTATTGTTTGTGATGTATGTGAAAATTGTAAACTGAGCATCGACGATGAAGAATATTTGATAAATCTAATCCCGATGTCGATGGGAGAATTTCAAGTAGTAGTGGGGATGGATTGGCTATCTCAATACCATGCAAAGGTTGTGTGTTTTCGCAAAGAGATAAAACTAACATCTCCTAGCGGAAAACACGTCACCATTTATGGCGAAAAACGAGGCAACCCCATAGTATGTTCGATGTTGAAAGCTCACAAGCTCATGAAGCGGGGATGCAAGGCATTCATAATTTATGCAAATGAGACCGAGAAAGAATCACGAAAGATTGGAGAAGTACCGGTAGTACGAGATTATGAAGATGTTTTTCCGGAAGATTTACCGGGGATACCGCCTGAACGGGAAGTAGAGTTCGGAATCGAATTGATTCCGGGCGCGAAACCTGTAGCGAAAGCCCCGTACCGACTTGCACCGTCAGAATTACAAGAGTTGATGTCCCAAATCCAAGATTTACTTGACAAGGGATTCATAAGGCCGAGTGTGTCTCCTTGGGGCGCACCTGTGTTGTTTGTGAGAAAGAAGGACGGGAGCATGCGCATGTGTATTGATTACCGGGAGTTAAACAAACCCACGATAAAGAACCGATACCCGCTCCCGAGGATAGACGACTTATTTGACCAACTGCAAGGCGCGAGTTGGTTTTCAAAAATTGACCTTAGATCGGGTTATCATCAATTAAAGGTCAAAGAAGAAGATGTACCGAAGACGGCTTTCCGCACAAGATACGGACATTACGAATTTCTCGTGATGTCATTTGGGCTAACAAATGCGCCCGCGGCTTTCATGGACCTCATGAACCGGGTTTGCAAGCCAATGTTGGATAAGTCGGTCATCGTGTTTATCGATGATATCTTGGTTTACTCGAAAAATGAAGCTGAACACGCACACCATTTACAAGAAGTGTTAGAGACACTTAGGCGAGAGAAGTTATATGCAAAATTCTCTAAATGCGCCTTTTGGTTACGAGAGGTTCAATTCTTAGGCCATGTTATAAATGCTGACGGAGTATTGGTGGATCCGTCAAAGATAGAGGCTGTGTCAAAATGGAAACCCCCGAAGAACCCTTCAGAAATTAGAAGCTTTTTGGGGCTTGCAGGGTACTATAGGAGATTCATTCAAGATTTCTCCAAGATTGCGTCGCCGCTAACAAGACTAACCCAAAAGAAAGCAAAGTTTGTCTGGGGAGTCGATCAAGAAAAAGCTTTTCGGACGCTAAAAGAAAGGCTAACTCAAGCTCCGGTACTGACATTGCCGGACGGAGTCGAAGACATGGTGGTTTATTCGGATGCTTCATTATCGGGGCTCGGTTGCGTGTTGATGCAACGGGGCAAGGTAATAGCTTATGCCTCGAGACAATTGAAGATACACGAGAAGAAATACCCCACGCACGATCTCGAGCTGGCCGCGGTGGTATTTGCATTAAAAATATGGAGGCATTACTTGTATGGGGTAAAATGAACCATATTCACCGACCACAAGAGCTTGAAATACTTCTTCGATCAGAAGGAGTTAAATATGCGACAAAGGCGGTGGTTAGAAACGGTGAAAGACTATGATTGTGAGATACATTATCACCCCGGAAAGGCAAATGTGGTAGCGGACGCTCTGAGCAGAAAAGCGGATTATGTCCCGATACGAGTACGATCGATGCAACTCATGGTAACCTCGGGTATACTTGAACGTATTCGAGAGGCGCAATTAGAAGCGGTAAAAGAAGAGAATTGGAAGAAGGAAAGAATAATTGGTCAGTTGAAAGATCTGTCGGATGGGAATCACGGGTTAAAGACTCGATCCGGAAGGGTATGGGTCCCACATACCTGTGGAGTAAAGGCGCTTCTACTTGATGAAGCTCATAAATCCCGTTATTCAATTCATCCGGGTGCGACCAAGATGTACAATGACTTGAAACAAAATTATTGGTGGCCCGGAATGAAGAGGGATGTGGCGAAATATGTGGAAAAATGCTTGACATGTTTACAAGTCAAGGCGGAGCATCAGAAACCCTATGGCAAACTCCAACCGTTGGAAATTCCGGTTTGGAAATGGGAACATATTACAATGGACCTGTTAACCAAACTGCCTAGGACAAATCGTGGTTTTGATGCCATATGGGTAGTGGTGGATAGATTGACAAAAAGTGCTCACTTCATTCCGATTCGTGAGACTTACACGTCAGAAAAGATGTCGGAAGTTTACACCAATGAAATAATAGCCCGTCATGGGGTGCCGGTGTCCATCGTGTCTGATAGGGATACCCGATTTACTTCGAAATTTTGGCGAGAATTCCAAGAGCAAATGGGAACCAAATTGTTCATTAGCACCGCGTACCATCCTCAAACGGATGGGCAAAGTGAAAGAACGATACAAATATTGGGAGACATGCTACGGGCGTGTATAATCGACTTTGGAGGCAGTTGGGATGTTCATCTACCGTTAGTAGAGTTTTCGTATAACAACAGTTACCAATCTAGTATTAAGATGGCACCGTACGAAATGCTTTACGGTAGGAAGTGTCGAACTCCGGTATGTTGGGGTGAAGTGGGTCCACGTGAACTCGCCCACCAAGATATAGTACGAGCCACAGATGAAAAGATCGATAAAGTTCGGGCACACTTGAAAGCGGCTCAAGACAGGCAGAAGGCGTACGTTGATAAAAGGAAAAGGCCAATTGAATTCCAAGTTGGTGACAGGGTCATGCTAAAAGTTTCCCCATGGAAAGGTGTTATTAGATTCAGAAAAAGGGGAAAGCTAAGCCCAAGGTTTATTGGACCATTCAAAATTATCGGGAGAGTTGGTAAGGTAGCTTACCGTCTTGAATTACCGGAGGAGTTAAGTGGAATCCATGGCACGTTCCACGTGTCACAACTAAGAAAATGCTTAGCGGACGAAACGGACTATATTCATTACGATGATATCGAAGTGGATAATAGTTTGAATTATGCGGTGAGACCGGTGGAGATTATAGATCAAAAGGTCAAACATCTAAGAAATAAGAAAATTGATCAAGTCAAAGTCAAATGGGAGCATAGAAAGGGTTCGGACACTACGTGGGAGTCCGAAGAGGAAATGCGACGTCTTCACCCTACTTTATTTGGTACGTATTATGGTTTCGGGGACGAAACCCTTTTTAAGGGGGGTGGACTTGTAACACCCCGAAAATATAGAACAGTATATCAGAGTTAAAAAGCATAAATAAATGGGAGTTTACTAACTAGGAATTTTAACCTAGTTAGTTAACTAGTCTAGAAATAGATTATAATATGATCAAAAGCTACCAAATTATATATTGAACAAATAGAGGGGTCTTGATTGTTAAACTTGAAACTAAATGTTATAAACTAAATAAAAATAAACCAAACACCCCATTTACAAGGGTGTGGTCGTTCAAGAAAGAACAGGGGGCGACACCCCACCTCCAAGACCCAAAAACTTCATTTAATCAGTCAATTAAAGGCTCAATCCAAGTCGAAATTGAAATTAAAGCTTAGATTCGTGATCCTCATCACGAGAGGATTCTAAGGTATGTAAAACCTGATGAAATCATTCAACTTGAATTTCTCATGATTTTGTAAAATCTGGAATTAGAGGTTGCATGTGTGTTATGTAGTTAGATTGGAGTTGATATGATGTCTAGATGTGAAACCTAGCCAACTACATGTGAAATCATGATCAATTTCAGGAAATTCCATAAACACCTTGAAGGTGGGTTGTGGGTTTTACAATATGATGATGAACCCTAGGATTTAGAATGAATATTTTGGTGTAATTTGATCTTAGAAAATGATTTCTGGAAATGCATGATATTTAAATGATATATGAAGATTATATTGAGGGTTAAGTTAGCAAACTAGCAAGCTATAAACTTGAATATGAAAGATATGAAATTCTGCCTTTATGGTGTTTGTTGAAATGCCTCTATGAAGGCCTAAAACTGAAATTCTGAGCTAAAACGCATAATCATGACGTTTTAGTGTATTACGCGAATTATGAGTTAAATAGAGTTCTAAAACGCATAATAAATGAACTCTATAGGAACAGACGCAGGAGCGTCAAGTGGACAAGCGGGAGGCGAACCACGTTTAAAGGGCAAACTTTGAAGGTATGTAACTTGATTAGTTACGTTAATCGCATTGTTGATAAGTTTCGTAAATCTTACTATTAGATTGACATTATGTTGAAATTGCATCGGTTATAGTTGAATGTTGGAATTATTAGACTTAGTGTAGTCAATGAACCATTCGGTAGCCATCATGAGTGGACGGTTCCACAAGATAGGCCAATGGTTTGTTAATTGTGAAAATTGTATTTTAAGCATTCTAAACATCAATAATGGCGATACAATTACACGAGCATCAACCAGGAGATTGGTAAGATATGCGAGTGTTAATGAGTTACAGATTTTGGGCGTAAGGCGCCATAAATTTATTAGTTAAAGGATAGTGAAAATGGGTAAGAGTAGAACGGGTCGAATAATCTTGTAATGGCCTATGGCCTCTCGGTCTGTAAATGAGTCTCCCAATATGATATGCATAATAGGCATGATGGTAATAAATTTACAGACGAATAGGGACAAGAATCACATAAAACGGACCTACGAGTCGAAAGATATGCCCGTTGAACAAAAACGATTCAAATCTGCCAAACTGACTACGAGCTAGGCGTCGACGACGCAAGAAGTGGCGTCGCCGACGCCTATTGAATCATTGACGCCGATGTCCTCTGGTCGACGCGACTTATCTTACAGCCGACGCCGTTAGGCGTCGACGACGCCAGATGTGGCGTCTCCGACGCCACTCCTGTTATACACTTCTGAAATTCGACGTTTTGACTCGTTTCGCCTGATTCGGTCGTACGTTATATATCCCGTATATTTCCATGATCTTGAAATGTTATCTTTAACCAACCCATCACCCTAGATGTAAATTATTCATGTTATACATGTTGTCAAAACTAACTTTTGTTGTGTTTTGACATTAGGTTATGTAGGGAATTTAAGGATGGCGATCAAGCGCAGGATAAAGAACCGAACACTACATTTTGAAGCTTCCGCAATGTTTTTAAATCTCTAGTACTTTTGTGTATGGGTTGTAAATGATTGTTAAACAACTTTCGAAACATGTTCTTTAGTCGGGTTTGACTAAAGTTTTTGTACTTATGAATTTCGTGTATAAATTTTATGTTAATTAAGCAAGTTTACTACAGTAGTATACGCTATTATTTAAAAAGAATAATTAAATCAACTTAATTTAGACGGGTGTTACAACCCCAGTAGTTTGAGTCAGCAAGGATACAATCCTAAAATGGTGGATTATTGGAAGATAATTAATTAAGTTATTAATGCAATATTATGGTAGGCCCCGCTTTTGGCGGTGACGTTACCCTCGGCTAAGTAGTCTGAGTCAGCAGGGATACAGTCCTAAATAGCCGGGTTATAGTATTAATAGTAGTTAACTTATGAGGGGATCAAAGAGTTTGGACCCCCGCCATCCAATACCGTGAAGCATTGAAGGAGGTCCTACTAAATTTGACCCAGGTCCATTGCAGGACCTCTAAACGCTGAACAATGGCAAGACCTTTACCAAACCGTTCCCTTAACCCCCGACCAGGTAGCCAACATACCTCCATATAGACCGTGGAGATATGAATGGTGAAAATCTTTTATTTTATATAGACAGTAAAATAATGCCAAGACACCACGGACAAACGATAAGGAAAGATCACCTTCAACATAAGTAACTAGTTATTAAAGTCATTAATACAAAACCAAATAAAAAGTGCAAAATATTAGAAATAAAAAGTATTAAACTAGACACTTTGTCTTCACCAAGTGATGTAAGAGACTTAGGCAAACATGGCCTTGATTGTCAAGAACTCTTACGGTCAATCTTGGATCCCGAGACGACTCACACACTCTACGATGGACAATTGATGATGGTGGTGGATGATGGTGTTATGGTGGTGGTGGGTGGTGGGTGAAGTGTGAGAGAGGTGGTGTGCCAAGGGATGAGTTGAAATGAAACCAAGCACTCCTATTTATAGGCTGAACAGAAGGCTGGGCATGGCCCCGTGTCCGCTGGACACGCCCCCGTGCCTGTCTGACACTCTCTCTCTTCATTAATTGTAATTCACAATTACAATTAATGCGCCTGCTGTACTTTCGCCACGCCCCCGTGTTCACTGGACACGGCCCGTGGTGGGCAATAGAAGCTTCTATAGGTTTGTCTTTTCTGCTGCTTCTTGGGCACGGCCCCGTGATGGCTGAGCACGGGGCGTGTTCAGTCTTCTGCCTTCTCTATTTTGCTTGGGAAGATGCCGCTGAAGGGTCGGGCAATCCACTTATGTTCCTTTTCTTGTATTTATGTTAGATTTAGCTGTCTTTTTGCTTCTTTTGTGAATTTGAGCTCATTTAATCCTGAAAATACAAAAGGAAGACAAAAACACTCTTTTTCCAGTATTAGTACTTAAAAAGGGTTAGTTTTATGCCTCATTTGATGTAATTTATATGTTGCATTTTACACACATCAAATACCCCCACACTTGAACTTTTGCTTGTCCTCAAGCAAAACTCTTTAATATGTGGCTTACACTCCCAAATGGAATGGGTAGAAGAGAAGGTTTTGGGCTTGTCATAGAGTGTTGGGAATCCAAGATCTTTTTGGGTTTTATTTTTATCTATTTACAATCCTATTCGTTATGATTTGTTTAGAACGTTTCATAGGAGAAATTACTTATTTGGGCATAACATGCCTTTTTTTTTAAATTCCATTTATATACAAGTTCACATACCTCACGGGAGAAATCACTCACACTCGGCCGAAGGTGTATTTTTAGTGAATCACTCGAGAGCGGCATGGAACTTACTCCTACCATAGGCTTGCCAAGCAATCAATCCTCCTCCTTTTTAACTTTTATACCTTTGTAAATATCAAGAGGACTTTGCGGGTGAAGGGTTAGGCTTGGGTTAAAGGTAGGTGGTTGGGTTAGTGGTTAGTGGTTAGTAGAAAAAGGGTGAAAAAGCGTAACAAGTGTCGGTTTTCGTAGGACTTTCTATTTTTGTAACTTTTTATTTTGATGAAGCTATTATTCAAACAAAGTTATTTTTGATGAACTTGTTTGTTTATTTTCTTTTGCTTCATCATCAACACATTTTTTTTTCAGCCGATCATACGAAAAACCGAACTTGTTACTAAACCAAAGGGTTAAAAATGAAAAAGGTTTTGGTGGGTAAAAGGGTGTTTGGTTTGGGTTATGAAATGAAAAGGTTTAGGCTCAAAGGGGCTAACTAGAGGGATTTTGGGTAGGTGGTAAAAAAAAAATAATGGTGTAGAAGAAAAAAGGGTTAGTCCTAATGCCTCTATCATTTACTTACTCAGGTTTAAGTTGATAAGGACCGGGAATGTATCGTCATGGCAAGTTCTAGAGTCGTAAGAACCAAGCGGCTATTCACACAAGAAACGAAAAATGAGCATTTAGTCTAAAGATGTAAATTTGTATGCTCAATAAAGGCTCAAAACTCACTTTTGTGGGAATGGGTTTTTATGTGATCAAGTATATATAATCAAATTTTAATTAAGCTTGTCATGCCGTTTCATAATTTTCTTATGTTGGTTCTTGTTATCACGACGCTCTCGGTTGTAAATTTGTAAAAATATAACCTTATTAATCTTATGATTCCTAACTTAAACTTTAGACAAGTAAAAAAAATGAAAATTTTTGAAAAAATTTGGGGTGTTTAGCGGTTCCAATAGAGTTTTGTGTAAGGCTTGTTATTAGGACTTGCAAAATTTCAAGGTTTTAGCATCCCCCCCACACTTAAATTACACATTGTCCTCAATGTGTCCCAAAAATAAATTTTTAGGTTGATTAGATGTGTAAAATGGTGTTAAAAGCAAAGATTTATGTTACTGGCAGTCTGGACACGGCCCCGTGTTCAGGTGCCAGTAACAAAAATTAAAGAAAAGAAACAGAAGCCTGGACACGGGGGCGTGTCTGGTGAACACGGCCCGTGTCCAGTTACCTGAACTGGGTATTTTTCTGCAGGGGGTTCAGCACGGGGCCGTGTTGGTTGGACACGGCCCGTGTTGAACCTTCTGTAATGACGAGATTGATGCCGGGTTGCCATGTTCTTGTGCATGGAGTCATTTTTCTCGTTCCCCTTTTCATCCCTTACCGCCACGAATGTGTTTTATTTATTATGAATCATCCAAACTTAAAAACCATCATTTCATTGCATCATAGAGAGACCTTACATAGTCCTAAATTAAGATAAACAAAAACTTAACTAAATAGGTCAGGAGGTACACGAGGTTATCATAAAGAGTTCTACTATTTTAAGAAAATTTCGAGAATAGTTTCCCGATATAGTAGGACTTTTAGCCGAAGGATTCCTTCCCTAAACGTTGTTTAAAGCCATTCTTCGATCTCCCTAGGAAGGAAGAATGCGGCTTCATTTTCCTCAGCAGCTGGTGGCTGAGGGGGAACATTCCCCGGGACTCCTTGCACCACTCTTTGCGGAGGCTCTTGGTGCATGGCGTAACATTCGGCCGGAATGATGACTTCGGGCACCACGTTCCACGCCCTTTGGGTTATTATAGGTACCAAAGGCGGGGAGGCGAGAAGGTTTAACCTCTGGTGCAAGAGGTTTACCTCTCGGAGACAGCCTTCCAGCCCCACTGTTAGATGGTTGATACGGTCGACCAATGCTTCCTCCACTCCCGTCATTTCGTCAATAGCCTCCCTTAGGGCGTAAACATAGTTTACAAGAGAGTCTTCTGTTGTCGATGATCTCCTCCCTTGTCGGTTACTTCTTGAAGATGATCCGCTTGTTCTGCTTGCCATTTTCTAGGATGGTATGAGTGAAGATCCCAGGAATCTCTGTCTATTGAAGTGGTAAAAAATGAGCAGGAATCAGGCTGCATTTAAAGAAAACGACAGCGCACTGGACACGGCCCCGTGTTGGCTGGACACGACCCCGTGTTGGCTGGACACGGCCCCGTGTGCAGAGGAAATCCTGACAAATTTTGTCCGTATTCTAACAAAATCAGCAGAGAATCTTTTAGATGAGCACGGGGGCGTGTTGACCTGGACACGGCCCCGTGTCTGGAGGCTGTCTTATGGAGTTTTGTTACTTCTAAGGATCTCGTCGATATCGGGTGGTTCCTTACTGGTTGGAACAACCCGAAAGTGCCTAAGATACCTTAATTGTCCTAGACTAAGGCGAGAACGCAAGAGGTTGTCGGTGAGGGTAATTCCTATTTTCATTCTAGGTGGACAAGTCCAACCCTTTCCCGGGCTCTCGTTAAAGAAGGTGTATGCCGAATCGCTCAGGTCTATGTATGCATCAAACGAAGTCGATGGAGAGTCCTTCACGGCACAATCGGCACAGGGACGACTATCGTCCACGTCTTTGCTAGGTATGAAGGTATTTTTGGGAGCAACGAGGTTGTCAGAATGCGGTCCCAACATTTCTTCATGGTCATCGTCTTGGGGCGGATCAATAAAGTCCTTCCTAAGCTCTTTCAACCAATTTAGAATTAGCTTTTCTAGTTGAAATAACTCGTCAAGGAGCATTTCCCCTAGAAAATCTGGCTGGGCACATTCGAGGGAGAGATAGGGCTTATTTTTACTTTCGCCCCTCTTAAGGTTATAAGGACTCGGTGGGTCCATGTATTGGGGCCTATAATTTAGAAAGTAACATTCTAATTCTCTATGTTCGCCTCCACATAATTGACACCACGTACCATAAGAGTGCCGAAAGTAAAAACAATTACTATCACTCATGTTTATGTCAGAAATTACCAACCGCCGGGATCTAACGGTTCTATTTTCAATAAGTGAATCTTGGGCACGGGGGCGTGTTGAGTGAGCACGGCCCCGTGTTCAGCTTACTGTCTGACTTAAAACAGGATTGCCAGTTCCAATGATTTAGCACGGGGGCGTGTTCAGCGGGCACGACCCGTGCTGAGCTCTGCAGAAGCTGAAAAACTAAGAAAATCCTAGAAAAAAAAAATATATATATATATATGATTAGGCCGTTGATTCCTAACTTTCTTAAAATCCTTGTGTCCCCGGCAGCGGCGCCAAAAACTTGATGCGTGTGAAGTGTTATATATATTAGGTGTATATTTTAAGCCTCTTTAACACTTATTTTAGCCAAGTTTTAAATTTATAAAACACGATATTTTACTAACACTAAACACACATATGGGCAAGTGCACCCATCGTGAGCGTAGTATAGTGTTGGCAAGATACCGAGGTCGTCCAAGGACACAAGAGCTTTTAGTACCGGTTTATCCTCAACGTCTAATCAAAATAAAAAGTTTAGAAAAATGTTTTTAAACTAAGAAAAATAAAAACTAACTAAAATGCTGAAAATAAAAATAAAAGAAAAAAAACAGATAGACAAGATGAATCACTTGGTCCCGGCTCGTATCTAGTATAACCTTTGATTATTTCCGCACTTTTGCACATAATTAAGAGATTATCTTAGTTATTGTAGTAGGCCCCTCTTTTGAAGGTGACGTTACCCTCACCCCAGTAGTTTGAGTCAGCAAGGATACAATCATAAAAGGATGGATTATTGGAAGATAATTAATTAAGTTATAAATGCAATATTATGGTAGGCCCCGCTTTTGGCGGTGACGTTACCCTCGGCTAAGTAGTCTGAGTCAGCAGGGATACAGTCCTAAATAGCCGGGTTATAGTATTAATAGTAGTTAACTTATGAGGGGATCAAAGAGTTTGGACCCCCGCCATCTAATACCGTGAAGCATTGAAGGAGGTCCTACTAAATTTGACCCAGGTCCATTGCAGGACCTCTAAACGCTGAACAATGGCAAGACCTTTACCAAACCGTTCCCTTAACCCCCGACCAGGTAGCCAACATACCTCCATATAGACCGTGGAGATATGAATGGTGAAAATCTTTTATTTTATATAGACAGTAAAATAATGCCAAGACACCACGGACAAACGATAAGGAAAGATCACCTTCAACATAAGTAACTAGTTATTAAAGTCATTAATACAAAACCAAATAAAAAGTGCAAAAGATTAGAAATAAAAAGTATTAAACTAGACACTTTGTCTTCACCAAGTGATGTAAGAGACTTAGGCAAACATGGCCTTGATTGTCAAGAACTCTTACGATCAATCTTGGATCCCGAGACGACTCACACACTCTACGATGGACAATGGATGATGGTGGTGGATGATGGTGTTATGGTGGTGGTGGGTGGTGGGTGAAGTGTGAGAGAGGTGGTGTGCCAAGGGATGAGTTGAAATGAAACCAAGCACTCCTATTTATAGGCTGAACAGAAGGCTGGACACGCCCCCGTGCATGTCTGACACTCTCTCTCTCTTCATTAATTGTAATTCGCAATTACAATTAATGCGCCTGCTGTACTTTCGCCACGCCCCCGTGTTCACTGGACACGGCCCGTGGTGGGCAATAGAAGCTTCTATAGGTTTGTCTTTTCTGCTGCTTCTTGGGCACGGCCCCGTGCTGGCTGAGCACGGGGCGTGTTCAGTCTTCTGCCATCTCTATTTTGCTTGGGAAGATGCCGCTGAAGGGTCGGGCAGTCCACTTATGTTCCTTTTCTTGTATTTATGTTAGATTTAGCTGTCTTTTTGCTTCTTTTGTGAATTTGAGCTCATTTAATCCTGAAAATACAAAAGGAAGACAAAAACACTCGTTTTCCAACATTAGTACTTAAAAAGGGTTAGTTTTATGCCTCATTTGATGTAATTTATATGTTGCATTTTACACACATCAAGTGTCAATATGATAATTCTACTTCCGGGGGACCATTTTAACAAATCCGGAACTTAACGGTACTTGATTTATTCCCAAGAACATTTGAAACCTGAATTGAAGGGACCCTAGTGCTGGAAATGTGAAAAATGGAAGTTAGGAAAGTGCAGGGACTAAACTTGACAACAAAAACAAAAGTTTGAGTTTTCGATTCACAGGCGTGTTGCGCCAGGATCCCTTGCACCTGGCGCGACTCGCAGGGGAGACTGTTTTACAGCAGTAACTGGCAGCTGCCACCATGCAGCCTTGCTCCCCACACAAACCAGTTTTACACTCTCTAATCGTTCACGAACACAATCGAACGAACGAGACCTTTGTTCATGTTCGTTCATTTAACTAATCGAACGAAATTTCTTGTTCATGTTCGTTCGTTAATTAAACGAACGAACATAAACGAACTTCCCGCCGAACGGTTCACGAACTGTTCGCTGAACGTTCAGTTCGTTTACAGCCCTACTTAGAGACATCTTAAACCTTCCTACAACACATGGATTGATCCTAGACATGCCCCTTCAACTATAAATAGGCCTTCTTGTTGCACCATTTTACTTGCTCACTTCAAAATTTACTCTTCTCACTCTTGCTTGGAGATTCCTGATCAAATGAGACTCCCTCTAGTTTAAAGATTAAAGCTAGGACCCTTTGTTAGTGTCCTTAGCCTCCTTTAGTTCAATTTTGTTATTTAAAAACCGAAAAGTCAAAGTTGCCGCAAAATGGCTTTGACCTTTGGTTTAGACCTAAATGGTGCAGCCATTGTTCGAGGCGAATATGGCTACGTGATCATAATTAGGTAGGTGTTAATCCCTCAAAAGGGCACCTCCTAATTAGTGTCCTTAGTTTAAAGATTAAAGCTAGGACCCTTTGTTAGTGTCCATAGCCTCCTTGTCACACCCCCAAATTCTCACCTAGGGTATGTCCCTATTAGGAGTGCGACGATCCAACAACGAGCCACTAATTATATCAAACATGTTCAATAAAATGATAAAATACTTGATTGAACTAAAATACTGTTTGTAAGTTTAAATGAAAACCAAAGTAATCAGCGGAAGCAATAAAGTATATAATGTATCAATAAACCATTAAGGTAAATATGTTCGTTAAGACCATGTCCACTCCAGCCGCTCCAGGTCACAAGTTCCAGTGTGTAACAGCTAACGACCTACAAGCATGCAAACAAGTGTGTCAGACTACGCTGGTGAGTTCAAAGTTTTGCTTACCGAGTTTAGTTATCCGTCACGTGTGTAAAACAGTTAACAAAATGATATGTTGTTATGTTGTTCTGATGATTTGATTTGATGTTGTTATTAACTCGATTACCGCAACTGGCTACAAGATATGAATGCCCAACCCCAATGCCTCTATCAAGGCATTAGTCAAGTGGTCGAGGTAATTAGCTCAACTAATAACCTCGAGTAGATGTAAGGGGTCTTATATATACACGATGTGAATGCCCAACCCCAATGCCTCTATCTAGGCATTGGTCAAGTGGTCAAGGTAATTAGTTCACGCCCGTCCTCCTCGGTACGGTGTGAGGGTGCCAAACCTAATAGCGCTATCAACTAAATACCTCGTTGCCTTACCGGCAACACGGTAGATGTAGGGGGTCTTACATAATAGAAACTAAGTAATAACAAACATCCCATTAACCTGCATTCCTCCCTGGAACGTTACCCGATATCCCTTCCCGGGATGCATGCTTGGAAAAGAGCAGTGAACTCACCTTTGATTTGCTCGGTATGCTATATTTTACTATCCGTTCCAATTGATTAACCAGATCCTAGTGTGGTTATCATTAACAGTTAGTTCGTATACACGTGACTCATGTGTTCTTTGCATGTATCACATAGATTTCAATTAAGTAAAACACATATCATATCACAATTTATGGCAAGTGTTCTTATCCTATCATCAATCATAATACAAGTTTAGGTTACTAGTTCACATATTACAAATCTCCTGTTAGCTAAATCAACTTCACATTCTAAGGCGGCCCAACTACTATACAAAGCCCATATATAATTTAAGCACCTTATGGCCATAGCCCACGAATTATTAATTCATCACGAACACAATCTGGTCCCTTAACTCCTCACCAAATACACATACCCTTCACTTGAAACACATAACCCAGATTTCGAATTCATAATTATGGCAGCCTCTTGCATGTTGCGGCCCAATACTTAGTTAATCTAATAAATCACGTGTTAAGCCCAAATTATAAATGTCACTTTGCATATGTTAAGTAATTATAACAGCCTCTAGCCCACTACTGTTTCTCTAATGACCCAACTAACAGATGTCACGCCCCAATGGCCCAATATCCTTTTGTTTAAATTAGTTAAGTAATGTGCAACCAGTTTAACATGCAAGCCCACTAAACAATTTCCCTATGAATTTAACGGCCCATTAATATAGCAGGTTATCATCATGAAGAATTTTATGTAATCGTTTAAACCTAACAGCAAACATGCCCTCTGCCAAAATCTTAACTCAGTGGATCCAATAACTCAAGTAGACACAAAATCAATGATGGATCCATATCCGCACGATTACAGGAACAATAAATCAAGACACAAAATCAATTTAGCATATACCATATCATGCAAGATTATAAAATATGAACATGTATTATACTAACCAGTAACCACAGGATTCAGCAAGGGTGGGGGGCTACAGAAATCGTGCAGGGCTGCTGAGGTCGTGCGACTAGGGGAAGGGGTCTTCGTGGCTGCTTGTTGGACAGATACATGGCACCAGTGTTTGGCCGGAACTCTGGCTCCGGTCGCCAGAGTATTTTGATCAAACGAGAGAAGATGGGAGGGGAAGAATAGGGTGTTGTCGGCTGATTTGTATTATGTAGGGTTTTTTTTATTTTAGATTTATAAGCTAAACAAGAACATGATACGTGTATTATAAATGATAAAGGTTTAGGGGGCGGTTGCAAGCTAACCGAATTGGGCTTAAGCCCATGCACTTGGGCTGTCAAAACAATTTAGTAAATCTCACAGGTTTTGGGGTGCGGCCCAACCATACACTCATAGTATTCAATTATAACTTTCAAGTAATTTAAACATGTATTCGAAAGCTATCGTTTAATAACAAAGTTCATATGGTATTCAAGTAAACTACCACATACGAATTTGTTTGTTTAGATAAATAAATGTAACGATTATTATATATATTCATGTGCGTGTTAAATTATACATGCTAGGCTCGTGTTAACAGTTAAACAACACTTTTCACTCGACACGGTTATTATTACTTAATAAATAATAATAATAACAATAACAATCAATTAAGAATAATAATAAAACACCATTCTCTCGATTATTGGGATCGAGAGTGCGGGTTGTCACATTCTCCCCATGTTACAGGAATTTCGTCCTCGAAATTTATGCTAAGACATACGATTCATTTTAGTTATAGATTCGTTGATAACCTATTGTCATACGTAAATACCCGTAGTTCCTTGAAAGTTTACAAAAACGGATCTTGTAAGCCACATAGCACGTAAATTCACGTAGTTCACATAACATAAAAAAAATTCACGTAGTTTATACTCGTTTCGCATAGCAAGGAATTTCACATAACTTACATCTATTTGCTCGAGAGTACTAGGTTTATCTGAACTCAAACGAATTGCCTAAGTTAATGGAGTTTTTGTTCGCCCTGCGAAAGTTGGGTGTCACATCATCCCCTAGTTGAAAGAATTTTCGTCCCGAAAATTTAAATCGTGTGGTTCTAAAATGAATTCGACCTATGGGTAACTTACAACACTTGGGGGGGGGGGGGGTATGGTCTCACCCAGTCCCTCAACGAGGTGATAAAGTTGAGTTTCTTAACTAATCATCGAAATTGTACCAACACATCTAAAAACATTCCTCCAGGACCATTAGTTTGAAAGGTATTCCTCCCCAATCCAGGGATAGTAGTACTCTAATCCGGAAATATAAAGTAGTCCCAACTCAAGGATAGTAGTATTCCGATCCAGGAATGTGAAGCAGTCCCAATCCAGGGATAGTAGTGGTTCCCAACACCCGAGAATGTGTACTATTATAAGGACGCGCGTGTAGTCCCAAACTAGGGGTACCGTGTGTATTTCCCAAATCGGGGAAGTAGTGGGTTGTCCCAAACCGTGGACACATGCTTTTAGTAAAAAGTTGTTAACTCGCTTTAAGGTGCGCGCTGTATCAAAATTCTTGCATCGACGTCGCGAACTGGTATACTAGGAAGGCAGTCACCACCCAAACACCCTTAATAGTATTCGCACGTCCCGAGTGACCAGTGCTAGGGTACGGTTGTTTCACATACGGTTGAGTTCCATCGATACTGTAAACGAGGTAGGTGTTGTTTCCAGTCGTGGACAAATTCGGTAGCACATGCCTGCAGCATGTCTTCAAGAGTTTGTTTGATTCGACCATTCATTCGTAGGTGTTAAGTAGTGCTCATGCACGATCGTGAGCTGAAGGATTTGTGCATGTCCTGCCACAAATTGGACGTAAAACGTAAGTCATATCTAAACACAATGGAAGTCGGCGCCTTGCGCCTAGCAGCTACTTCCTTCAAGTAGATGTTTGCGAGTGTAGAAAACTTATTCGTTTTTTTATGGCTAGAAAGTGTGCTGGTTACGTGAGACAATCAACGATCATCCAGGTGATGTTGTTTCCGTTTCGAGTTGTAATTAGACTAGCGACCAAATCCATGGCAGTCTGTGTTCGCTTTCCATATAGGTGGTTCTGGTTGCTAACACTTCACCTTGACTTTTCTACAAGTCAAACATCATTCCCATACCTAGCTAGGTGGGCCTTTATGCCCGACTACCAGTACAAGGTTTATAAATCCTGATGTCTCTCATCAAAACCTAGACGACTAAAATATTGAAGCTGGTGTGCTTTGCTCAACACAAGTTCCCTACCGTTGCCGTATAATGAGACCCACATTCATTCTATGAGGTAACGAGTATCATCCAACCTGTCAAAGGTTGCTTCTCCATGCCCCGCATGGGTTCGACTTGAAAATCCACTTCCCTCAGTTCTCCAGTTTGAACAGAGCGAGTCTGGTCAGGTAAGTTAGAGTCGATAGTGAGCTACGAAGCTCGTGCACGTTCAAGTTTCATACTCGTAATCATCCTAAAGTTCCCTCCAGCGATGTCATTAACTGATTTAGCTCTGTCGATGCCAAGGTACACGGGAGGCCCTTGTGATAGGTCTAAATAACGCATCTGGTACCGTCCAAGTAACGCCTCCATCTAGAATCCCAAGACCACGGTTTTCACCGCCAGTTGTGTGACATGCAGTTCCTCTTTGTAACTCCATCACGTAAGTCATCACTCTCTCGTGTTGCGTCGATGTGTAATTGGGACTCTGATTCGGACCATCATGGTATACCACTAAATCACCCGCACCCTCAGGTAAAGACGATGCTCAGTGCATTGCAGAGTTGGAATTCGAAAGCTGAAAATATGTCCTCCTGTTTCGTCTTTCACGAACACAACACCCTGCTGTGCTAAAGAGATTTAAACTGTGCGACCTTCGAAAATCCTGTGAGTAAGCTGCGATAGTATCTAGCGAAACCAAGGAATTGCTGCATCCCCGAAGGAATCTTTGGTGTCGATCAGTTTCTAACAAGATGCATCTTAGCGAGATCCACGTGTATTCCCACTCCGTTGGTTACATGATCAAAATGCATCTCTCAAATCTAGATGTGACATTTAACAAGACTTCGCACGTAATGGCTCCTCGCACAGGAGCGCTAAAATAGGATACATATGCCACCCACGGTGTTCCTTTCTCCTGGTCATGATTCAGAACGTCGTCAACAAATACGGTTGATTCATGTGATCCCTGAAGCTGCTGGTGTGTTGATCAATCCAATGATCATGGTGTACAAAGTTGAAATGGCTGCATTGTGTTCGACATGCTGTTCTAAGAGCATTCTCCTCTTGGACTTCCACCTGATGAAAGTTCGTTCGCTAGCCAATCCTCGAATGGAAGCTTGTCCCTCGCAACTGGTCGACAGGTGGCCAATACATGGTCGAGACAAGCGGTTCCTAACGGTCACCTTGTTACGTTCTCGATAATCGGTACACATACGAAAGGCTTATCTTCACTGGTATAACTGGGGCTCCCCAAAGCGAAAAACTAGATACGATAAAACTCATGTCCAATAGTTCCTGAAGTGGATTAGGCAGTTCCTGCATTCTTCCTGGTGTAAGACAATAAGGAATACTAGTAACAAGGGCTGCTTCTGACATGATACCGATCTGATATTCCACCTGATGATGTGAAGGTAAACCTGATAGTTCTTCTGGTAGCACTTAGGAAGAAATCACGAACAATTGGTGGATCCTCGATCCTCTTTTCCTTAGCCTTAACGTCAGTAACGAGTGCTAACATAGCGGAATAATCCTTCTGTAGACACTTCTGGGCCTTCATAGCTGGAATGGCGCTAACCCTTGTACCACGCTGTTGCTTTAGAACAAATAACGATTCTCCACACAAAATTTTCTCCTCACAAGGTATGTCTGCGCGATTTCTGAATAACCAATCCACACTAACTACTGCATTATAACCATCAAGGGTAGTAGAAGGAAGGCCGATGTTGAACACTTATCCCACAAGGTCGAGTTTGCATCCCAACAAACCTATAAGGTTTCGATTGTCTTGCCCTCAGTCAATTCCACAACAGGTTCGGCTTCGAGAAACATTAGGGTTAAGCAGAATAGAGTCGAAACGATTGGTTACCAAGAACGTGCAGGCCACCATGTTGCTATAATCCTGGCGTCGCCCACGCCAACCCTAGATGCCTTTCCATGAGTTTCATTTCTGGTGTTTGTTGCTTTCGTTACGAGGGTTCCCGGTACTGCCGTCGTCCTTTGGTTGTTGTCGTCTTATTTTAACCACGGCCAACCCACGTTGTAGGCACCTCCATTTCCATATTGTAGGCTACGATTATAAGTGCCTTGATGTTGCCATAACTGTTGCCCCTAATGTCGTTGCTTGAAACAGAGCCCTACGACCTTTCACCAACCAAGTCCATCCTTTCACATTCTGTGCCACGTCCTAAAGCGCTAATCATGTGCTGGTAGTCACACATTCCACATTATAATCAGTTGTCATTGCTTATGCCCCGATTGTTTCGTAAGAGTTGACTCGCATGAGTCACGGACTAGGGTTAAGGATTCAATTGGAGTCAATTTGCTGATGTTCGTCGCCGGTAATCAGGGTCTTCCAAATACTGAGGTCGGTAAAGTACTACGTTTACCCTCTTGTCCATCGTCCTCGCAAGTCGACTGAGTAATACACGGTATGTTGCGAGAGTGTTGCAGGCAAACAAAGAGGAGTGGGAGAGGTATAGACTAATCATTGACGCTGCACAATCCAACTCAGGAACATGCGTACAAGCACCTAACATTCTACACAGTCCGCTAGGTGTTCAGATGGGTGTTCAAGTAATATTCGATAGCATCGAGATTCGTAAGGATTCAGAGTGGAGTGAAAAGATCACGTTCAAGTAAGAGACAATCACTGCTATGACTCCTATAGACTTTTGTGTTTCACATCAACCAAATAACGGAACGGAACCCCTTTTTCACTTGTTAAGCCTCACTGGGACTCGCATGCACCCCACATTATTATTATGTGTGCACCCACAATAATATTGTGATTTGCATGCTCATCTCAGTTCCTCCTAACTCATGTCAAATGGTCCCTCAAACTCAGATATCTAACGGAGGTTATCAAAGTAATAAGGTCACAAAATCCAAGGACTATAACATACTATCAATGCATCATAATGTAAGCAAGCAATCCATGCCATCATGCTATAGTGACGAGCGTGTGTTCGCATGTTGCATCATAAACAAACGTGTACTAGTTATGCAATGTATGAAACAGGTGTAAAAGACGAACCTTGCAATCTGGAGCTGAGTGTCATGGTCGTATTCGCGTATTCAGAACTATTCGGTTATAGTCCGGTTTTATAAACACATTTTAAAACCAAGTTCGCTATAACCAGTGGCTCTGATACCAAACTGTCACACCCCCAAATTCTCACCTAGGGTATGTCCCTATTAGGAGTGCGACGATCCAACAACGAGCCACTAATTATATCAAACATATTCAATAAAATGATAAAATACTTCATTGAACTAAAATACTGTTTGTAAGTTTAAATGAAAACCAAAGTAATCAGCGGAAGCAATAAAGTATATAATGTATCAATAAACCATTAAGGTAAATATGTTCGTTAAGACCATGTCCACTCCAGCCACTCCAGGTCACAAGTTCCAGTGTGTAACAGCTAACGACCTACAAGCATGCAAACAAGTGTGTCAGACTACGCTGGTGAGTTCAAAGTTTTGCTTACCGAGTTTAGTTATCCGTCACGTGTGTAAAACAGTTAACAAAATGATATGTTGTTATGTTGTTCTGATGATTTGATTTGATGTTGTTATTAACTCGATTACCACAACTGGCTACAAGATATGAATGCCCAACCCCAATGCCTCTATCAAGGCATTGGTCAAGTGGTCGAGGTAATTAGTTCAACTAATAACCTCGAGTAGCTGTAAGGGGTCTTATATATACACGATGTGAATGCCCAACCCCAATGCCTCTATCTAGGCATTGGTCAAGTGGTCAAGGTAATTAGTTCACGCCCGTCCTCCTCGGTACGGTGTGAGGGTGCCAAACCTAATAGCGCTATCAACTAAATACCTCGTTGCCTTACCGGCAACACGGTAGATGTAGGGGGTCTTACATAATAGAAACTAAGTAATAACAAACATCCCATTAACCTGCATTCCTCCCTGGAACGTTACCCGATATCCCTTCCCGGGATGCATGCTTGGAAAAGAGCAGTGAACTCACCTTTGATTTGCTCGGTATGCTATATTTTACTATCCGTTCCAATTGATTAACCAGATCCTAGTGTGGTTATCATTAACAGTTAGTTCGTATACACGTGACTCATGTGTTCTTTGCATGTATCACATAGATTTCAATTAAGTAAAACACATATCATATCACAATTTATGGCAAGTTTTCTTATCCTATCATCAATCATAATACAAGTTTAGGTTACTAGTTCACATATTACAAATCTCCTGTTAGCTAAATCAACTTCACATTCTAAGGCGGCCCAACTACTATACAAAGCCCATATATAATTTAAGCACCTTATGGCCATAGCCCACGAATTATTAATTCATCACGAACACAATCTGGTCCCTTAACTCCTCACCAAATACACATACCCTTCACTTGAAACACATAACCCAGATTTCGAATTCATAATTATGGCAGCCTCTTGCATGTTGCGGCCCAATACTTAGTTAATCTAATAAATCACGTGTTAAGCCCAAATTATAAATGTCACTTTGCATATGTTAAGTAATTATAACAGCCTCTAGCCCACTACTGTTTCTCTAATGACCCAACTAACAGATGTCACGCCCCAATGGCCCAATATCCTTTTGTTTAAATTAGTTAAGTAATGTGCAACCAGTTTAACATGCAAGCCCACTAAACAATTTCCCTATGAATTTAACGGCCCATTAATATAGCAGGTTATCATCATGAAGAATTTTATGTAATCGTTTAAACCTAACAGCAAACATGCCCTCTGCCAAAATCTTAACTCAGTGGATCCAATAACTCAAGTAGACACAAAATCAATGATGGATCCATATCCGCACGATTACAGGAACAATAAATCAAGACACAAAATCAATTTAGCATATACCATATCATGCAAGATTATAAAATATGAACATGTATTATACTAACCAGTAACCACAGGATTCAGCAAGGGTGGGGGGCTAAGGAAATCGTGCAGGGCTGTTGAGGTCGTGCGACTAGGGGAAGGGGTCTTCGTGGCTGCTTGTTGGACATATACATGGCACCAGTGTTTGGCCGGAACTCTGGCTCCGGTCGCCAGAGTATTTTGATCAAACGAGAGAAGATGGGAGGGGAGGAAGAGGGTGTTGTCGGCTGATTTGTATTGTGTAGGGTTTTTTTTATTTTAGAGTTATAAGCTAAACAAGAACATGATACGTGTATTATAAATGATAAAGGTTTAGGGGGCGGTTGCAAGCTAACTGAATTGGGCTTAAGCCCATGCACTTGGGCTGTCAAAACAATTTAGTAAATCTCACAGGTTTTGGGGTGCGGCCCAACCATACACTCATAGTATTCAATTATAACTTTCAAGTAATTTAAACATGTATTCGAAAGCTATCGTTTAATAACAAAGTTCATATGGTATTCAAGTAAACTACCACATACGAATTTGTTTGTTTAGATAAATAAATGTAACGATTATTATATATATTCATGTGCGTGTTAAATTATACATGCTAGGCTCGTGTTAACAGTTAAACAACACTTTTCACTCGACACGGTTATTATTACTTAATAAATAATAATAATAACAATAACAATCAATTAAGAATAATAATAAAACACCATTCTCTCGATTATTGGGATCGAGAGTGCGGGTTGTCACACTCCTTTAGTTCAGTTTTGTTATTTAAAAACCGAAAAGTCAAAGTTGCCGCAAAACGGCTTTGACCTTTGGTTTATACCTAAATGGTCCGGCCATTGTTCGAGGCGAATATGGCTACGTGATCATAATTAGGTAGGTGTTAATCCCTCAAAAGGGCACCTCCTAATTATCACGTTTACTTAGTTAATTGACGGGTCAAAGTAATTATTTAAAAAGTCAAACTAGTCAGATTTTTAAATAAAAACATAATCTGATAATGTAGAGGATATAAATCATGTTTTATAATTCTAATAAACTAGTAATAATTATTAGAACATGTCTAAACATGTTCAACCCGACAATTCTAAGTTTAGGCTCGGTTCGTAACCGAAAGTCGCAAAAGCTTGACTTTTGCTTTTACTTTCAGTTCTGACACGATTAAGCCTAATTCTTTTATGTCTTAAGCTTCCATAATGACCATATAATATTGTAGTATAACTCTCAGAGATTATATTGCATGGTCACTAGGAAATTCTGAATTTTATGCATGTTTCCATTATTATGCTTAAAGTTGACCATTATGTCCTTATGTTCTAAAAATAAGATTTTTAAACATATGAACCTACAAATGAGTTAAGTACTGATATATAAACATGTACAGATTTATTTGACATTATTTTCTGGTCTCAAATCGATGTTATTCAAAATATCGTAAATTTAGCTTTTATAAAGTCTAAATTACTCCTTTATGCATAAATTATGTTTAAACGTAAATTTTGATACAAAACTCATTACATAATGTTATGATATCATTTTTAGTGATTTTTGGAATATTGGGTCAGATTATATACTGACCATAACAGTGAGTTCTTATATAATTTCAATAATTGACGATAATGCCCTTTTTACTAATAAAATGTGATTTACATATGATTAACATGCCAAACCTTTTTATACTGATTTAATATGAAAAATAAAATATTTTAAACATCCAAAGCTGATCAAAATCTCAGAATCACATAAACATCGCAAATATCGTCAATTATCGATTTCTACGCTAATTAGGTGCATAGTATGGTTTAAAACTATATTTAGCACCCAAGACTTGTTACCTACTAAATTTATAAATAAATTTTAATATTTTTACAGCACGTATAAGTCATGAACTCAGACTTCCAATTTTGTCCTTAAAAACATATGTGAAATGACTAAAAAACCCTTTCGGGGCATAGTTTGGCCATAAATGGTAAACCACACATATGTATGATATCCTACTATTATAACATCATAAAATAAATATTTTTACAGAATATTTTAGACCAGAACATCAGTTTACTTTTAAACCTTTTTTATAAATCTCAAAATGACCAAATTGCCTTACGAGACTTAATTCGGTTTTAAATACTTTTCGGGCATATATGTTAACATCCTTTTGATGTCTTAACATATTTTAAGCATAATAACATTTGGGACTTGTATATGGTTCATTCGGTTACCCGTTATGCATATATGCGTTCGGTTTGATTTATGTAACTAGTTTACATGAATTTGACGAAACGGGTTTAACCTCATCATTTAAACTTCAAAATCCAGAATGTGTTTAGTTTACCCATATTATACAAGTATCCAAACTTGTCAGGTCTAAATCACATTCCGTTCCGGTCTCCGCTTAATCTAGTGTTTCAAACCGTAAAGTATCTTTCAAACTAACCGGTCTAAGTCTTTGACTTAAATAAAGACCCGTTAGTATCCTAACAGGTTAATAAACCTTCCATACAGATTAAGTAGCTTCGGTAGAAGATATTTGCATAAGGTCTTAGGAATTATACGGTTGAGTAGCATCTTTGCACAACTAGCTCAGGTAAATACTTTTAACTTATTTTCCCTTATACGGGCTTGGGATACGGTAAATTAATACCGCTTGGTCGGGTATGAGATCATTTAATCGGATTGTGATTTAATAAATCTGCATAACCCGTTTTAATCTGTGTTGTTTGATAACATAAACATTGGGGGTTAACGACCGTGTCCTGGATATCCTCGGCTCATTAAAGTTATTAATGGCCACGACCTATGCACGGGGTGTAGGCATACACCTGACAGATGCAAATGCTAAATATTAAATAACCCACATGTTGGGGATAACTCATTTATGGGTTTTATAAGTGGTGAGTCAGTTAATCATGACCGGCTTTTAAACCGGCCCCAATTGTATGACAAACAAGTAAATCTGTATACAAGATTTTAATAAGAATTATCCCAAGTTATAAATGATTTGTTCCTTGTGCGCCTAAATCAATTTTCTTAAATGATCTTCAAAAGAGTCAGTTAATTGTATTTACCAGTGAAAACTGACGTATTTTCCAAAGACTAAGTGACAGGTACCTCTCGAAATTAGGCTGGAGCTACTTGGTGTCAATTAAGAGGGTCTTGCAAATCCTTAGATGTCTGAAGTCTATTTATCTCAGTTTTATGTATTTATTTTCATGATCCGCCTGTGGATCTCTATTACAATCAGTCTGTATATTCTTTTATTTCGAACTCTCGGACACTATGGATTGTAATAGTAAATAATCTACCAAGCCTTCTGTTGTGCTATAATTATGTTAATTGACTATGATGATATCAACTACGTCACGATACTCCCCACCGAGCCCACCTGAATTATGTAGAAATATTGGGGTGTGACAGGTTGGTATCAGAGCCAAAATTGACTGAATTAAACACTAGCTTGTTGTGTTTAATCTCAATGACACAATAACACATTCCTTAGACTTCCGAGTCTAGGAAAATGACCTAGGAACATTCTTGACTTTCCTTTTGTTGTTTTCGTATTTTGACAGGTTTTTAAAATGCCGCCACGAGTCAGAGGAAAAGGAAAAGGTCCCATGAGGGGGGACCATCAAGTCACACTGGACCTTCACATAGACGCACCCCTTCAGCGTCATTTAGCACCTCCGATACAAATGACGATTGGAGGCATTCTTTGGAACCCGCGAGGTGATCCGTCTCGCTCAGTGCATCACCTTTATACCACCATTCATTTGGCCCGCCTCAACAAGACGAGCCCCAGCATCCATACCACTCTCGCCATTCTGATCAATCTCACCTTCATCCCATCACTCCTATTCTCAGGGTCATTTTAACCCTGATGATTATATTAACTCTGTAGCGGGTTATAACCCGTTGGGCCCCGAGGACCACTTCTCGCAGGATATGGATATGGATAGTGATCCAGATCCAGCAATGCCACCATCTGGGATGCCTACGCATCCCGTAAGTAATTCTAGTGGTTCTTCATTTGCGGGATCTCCTAATCGAGGTCACGACACTTGCAAGGAATGGTTCGGGCAATGGGATTTTGTTAACACCCCTTCTTATCACAACACCCCTCCACAACAGCCATACGAGGAGCCGCACATTGAAGCGGTGACTCCACCACCGCCAGCTGAGGAACCACCTCAGCCACCTCCCGAGCCACCAAGACGGAGGAGGAACGCATGAATATCCATACGAGGGGACCAAGGTTTAGTTCCCCTCAACATTCAAGCACTTACCCTCTGATCCCCGAAGATCCACAAATGAGTGGACCTTCTCACGTGGTGTCGGAAATTGATACCACGTCGGTCACCTTTACACCACCTCCACATCCACCTCCAATGGGTTATGAAAACCCAATACCTACCCATATCCGACTGGGTACAACCCATTTGAGCCTCAGGCTCCTGCTGGTTACAGTTATCCACTTCCTGCTTACGACCCATATGTCGAAGTAGTTAACTACAATGCCCTCTATCCCTCACCGTTTCGACCAGTATACCCAACTGGGTATCCCGTTCAAGGGTATCAATACCCTCCATATCAACAACAACCTCAACCTCCACCTCAACAATCGCAAACGCAAGAAATCTTACAAAGGTTGGACGAGGTTGAACAAAAGGCGGAGGAACGGGAAAGAAAGGCCCATAAATTCCTTAAGGGTCTTGCAAACTTCATCAATGGAAAGAAGAAGTAGAAGATCTTATTTTATTTCGTATTGTAATTTCAGTTAAGTCCTTGCGTGGACATTTCTTTTATTTTAGTCCCTGCGAGGACATGTTTCCTTTCTTTAGTCCCTGCGTGGACAATTTATTTATTTCTAAGACCCGTTTAGGGCAGCTTTTTGTAATCTTTTAGTACTATTAATGGAATTTCTTTTGAAATTTATATATGTGTATTTTATTACATCAACTTACAAATAATCATTTCAATTTTTATTGATATGCGTTGAAATTTCAAAAGATGTTCTTAAAGGTATAACCTAGCCATAATATAAATGGCAATGATGGTATAACCCTCTAAAGACAAAAATTTCCTTGTTAACATCTAAAAACATGTTAACACTCCTGGCTGTGTGGCTTGAGAAACCACGCCAGCCTTCAAAGTATTGGGATTTTCCAATTCCTTTCATAGCCTAAATGATCAATATTAATCAAGGCTAATAACATCTAAAACGATGTCTATATTAAAACATCCATTTGAGATGATTTTCCTACGGGCCAATTTGTATTTATGACAAAGATAGTTGTATTTTATAACTTCTTGTCTAAAAGGCGATGACTATGTTCGGCCCTTAAAATTATCGATCTAAAAAGATCATTGATTATGTTTTAAATTGTCCTAGTGACAAGGCCTTTTGTGCCATCTAAATGTCCTTCGAGACGAGCCTTTGTGCTATATGAAAATGTCTATACTACACTGACAGTTGTGACTTATGTCCCCTGTCTGATAAATATAAAGGATTATATCCTACTTGAATGCCAATAATGGTTCATTTGCAACCTAGGCAAATGATAATCAAATAATTTTTAACTTATTAACTTAATTGTCTATTTAATCATCAAATATGATGATTCATTATATAATCTAAACAAACCATTATTGTTTAAATTTTAGTATTCAAATCATGGTTGGCTCCGATGAAGCTAATAGTCACCCAATTGAGGGAAACAATAATGATACGAGGCTGCATGATACTGGCGCCGAACTTCAAGCCATGATAAACACGGCAGTTACTCAAGCTGTGAACAGTATGTTTAAAGAACTGAGTAATGTTCGATCTAAAACTCATTCAAAGTCCCTATCGAAATAGCATACGTTGAAAAAGGATGAATCTCAACATTCATCCAATCAGAAGAGTGAATCTCAGAAGCAGGTAGTCTTTGATCAGACTCCTCGGTACAATAAGGGTTGTACTTACAAATATTTCGGCTCTTGTAAACCAAGATATTTCAATGGAGAAAAGGGAGCTATTGATTGCATGAAGTGGTTAGACGAGATGGAAACCGTTGTAGATACCAGTGAGTGTGCCAAAGAGGACATTGTAAAGTGTGTATCTCAGTCCTTTAAAGGCGAAGCCCTGACATGGTGGAAAGCCTTAGTGCAATCTACAGGGAAAGTCCCACTGTATAACCTTCCTTGGGATAAGTTCGTTGAACTCGTCAAAGATACATACTGTCCACAACATGAAGTGGAAATGGTGGAAACTGATTTTCTCACTCTGGTTATGAAAGATCTAGATTGTATGTTACCAATTTTAACTCCATGTCCCGACTCCTTCCATATCTGGTTACTCCAGAGCCTAAGCACATAGCGCGCTTCATTGGTGGTTTAGCCCCTGAAATCAAGGGGAATGTCAAGGCTTCTAAGCCTACTTCTTATAGATCAGTTGTAGATCTATCACTGTCACTTACTCTGTATGTTATAAGGAGTAAGTCAAAGAAAACCACCGAGGAAGGAAAGAGGAAGAGAGAGGACAATCAGTCCCAGCAGACAAATAAGAAGAAGAAGGGAAACTCTGGTTTCAAGAAGGGTTAGTCTAGTGACAAACCCAGGTGTAAGAATTGTGACAAAAGGCATTTCGGGAAATGCAATATGGATCCATAAGCAAAGCCTTGTGGAATTTGTAAGAAGAAAGGGCACAAAACTTTAGAGTGCCGAAACTTGAAGAATGCAACATGCTATGGTTGTAATGAAAAGGGGCACATCAAAACGAACTGCCCAAAGAACACCAAAAAGCCTGATGAGGCGAAGCAAACCAATGCTAGGGTGTTTCAGATGAACGCCAGAGAGGTGGTGAATGATGATAAAGTTATAACGGGTACCTTCCTCATTAATGATATTTATGCTAGAGTTTTATTTGATTCAGGTGCTGATAAGTCATTTGTAGACCATAAGTTTAGTAAGTTGCTGAATCTGCCTATTAAAACTCTAGACATTAAATATGAGGTTGAACTCGCAGATGGTACCTTAGAAACCACTTCAACTCTTCTTGATGGATGCTTTATATCCATTAAGAATCATTCTATCCCGCTATCTCTATTGCCAATGAAATTGGCAGGGTTTGATGTAGTTTTAGGCATGGATTGGTTGTCACGTAACCAAGCCCAAATTGCCTGCGATAAGAAACTAGTTAACATAAAAACCTCATCTGGTGAGTTGATCACCATTCATGGAGATACGCGTTACGGGTTGCCCAACAATGTATCAATACTTAAGGCATCCAAGTGTCTGAAGAACGGATGTGTCATCTACATGGCACAAGTGACAGTAGATGATCTGAAAACCAAGATTGAGGACATTCCAATCACCTCTGAATGCCTTGATGTCTTTCCTGATGAACTACCTGGATTACCTCCTGAGAGGCAAGTCGAATTCAGGATAGACATTCTACCAGGAGCAGCACCGATTGCACGAGCTCCATACCGTCTAGCACCTACAGAAATGAAAGAACTAAGAACCCAATTGGATGACTTATTGGAAAAGGGTTTTATACAACCCAGCTCGTCGCCTTGGGGAGCACCCATACTGTTTGTAAAGAAGAAGGATGGTTCAATGCGTCTGTGCATTGATTACCGCGAGCTAAACAAGGTAACAATCAAGAACCGTTATCCATTGCCCATGATCGATGACTTGTTTGATCAACTCCAAGGGGAAAGCTTCTTCTCGAAGATTGATTTAAGATCAGGGTATCACCAACTCAAGGTTAGATCTGAAGATGTACCAAAAACCGCGTTTAGAACAAGGTATGGCCACTATGAGTTCTTAGTGATGCCTTTCGGGCTCACTAACGTACCTGCAGCATTAATGGACCTCATGAATCGAGTCTGCAAACCATACCTAGATAAGTTTGTTATCGTCTTCATAGACGACATACTTATCTATTCTCGAAATCAATTTGATCACGAGAAACACCTTCGGTGTATCCTAAGATTGCCCAACATAAACATTGGGGGTTAACGACCGTGTCCTGGATATCCTCGGCTCGTTAAAGTTATTAATGGCCACGACCTATGCACGGGGTGTAGGCATACACCTGACAGATGCAAATGCTAAATATTAAATAACCAACATGCTGGGGATAACTCCTTTGTGGATTTTATAAGTGGTGAGTCGGTTAATCATGACCGGCTTTCAAACCAGCCCCAATTGTATGACAAACATGTAAATCTGTATACAAGATTTTAATAAGAATTATCCCAAGTTATAAATGATTTGTGCCTTGTGCGCCTAAATCAATTTTCTTAATTGATTTTCAAAAGAGTCAGTTAATTGTATTTACTAGTGAAAACTGACGTATTTTCCTAAGACTAAGTGACAGGTACCTCTCGAAATTAGGCTGGAGCTACTTGGTGTCAATTAAGAGAGTCTTGCAAATCCTTAGATGCCTGAAGTCAGTTTATCTCAGTTTTTTTATTTATTTTCATGATCCGCCTGTGGATCTCTATTACAATCAGTCTGTATATTCTTTTATTTCGAACTCTCGGACACTATGGATTGTAATAGTAAATAATCTACCAAGCCTTCTGCTATGTTATAATTGTGTTAATTGACTATGATGATATCAACTACGTCACGATACTCCCCACCGGAATTATGTGGAAATATCGAGGTGTGCCACACATACATATAAATACAATAATTTTTTTTTTCAAATGATAGTTGAAAAGAGATGTAGCATTGAAGAGAAAAAGAGCGTGTCTAAAAATCTGATGTAGCAGTTGACCTGACAAGTTTGAAAGATGATACATTAGAGATACTCTAAAAGTAATCATCATTTTTACACTGCCATCAAATCTATATATATAGTTGCTTAAATGACCACATCTAAGCCTCTTTTCCCTTAATTAGTCATTGTAAATGATTCCACATATATGGACTATTAAGTTCTAATAGATATTCCATGGTTTATTGGTAGCCATCAAATTGGGCATCTTCGCAGGGCGACCCACACACAAGATGTTGAGTCAGATGACCCCAATGATTTTGTTTTTTTAGCAAAACGTATCTAAACGATATATTAGTGACCCCAAAGTATCTTTAAAGTGACTTCTTATACACAATTCAAGGTTTATCCTGGAGGTGAACCCTTGGTTATTGATCAGTTACATGGTCATAAGTTTAAGTCTTTTAGGGATCAAATTTTCCGTTTTTTTATATCATAGGTAATTAACTCAACTTAGGGTTTAGTCGTTCACAATCCAAATTCATGAATTAGACACCAAAATCCATGCATCGACCAACTCCTTCATTACCATTTCAACCAAATCGACCAGACAACCAAATCATTGATCCCTCCATTTCAATTACCATTTTTATCCCCATTTCATCTCATTCACAATATGACACCTGCCCTCCAATAACGATTACTCTCATGCCTTCCACCATCGACCACTTCATCTCGATTTCAAGCAGCCACTGGCGAAGGATAGTGGGTGCCAGGGGGTGCACCCGCCCACCCCAATGTTTCGGTTAGAAGTGTATAAGTTCCGATTTTTCGTCCAAAAAAATTAAAATTATATAGGATCACCACCCGATTATTTTTCTTAAATTGTATATCCTAAATATTTATAAACTTTGTATATAAATTATGGGTAGTTTGGTAAATATACACTTGGTTTTATTTGGAACTATTATAATTTGACCTGACTTGAATCGAATAGCCAATCCAACCCGACCCGAAACATAACAATAGGAAAAAAAAATTGGGTCCCATCACTTTACGCCCCCTCGAAACTTTTGGTCAAGCTCCGCCACTGCAAGCAGCAAAGCACTAAATGACGCGATTTTTTAGGTAAACTTTCTTTTTAAATTTTGTTTTTGACTTAATATATGATGAATGTGTGATTTAATGTGTGTGTTTTTCATTTCCCAAATGTTATCTTAATTTTATTATATGTTTTATGATGATCATGTATTTTTACTATGATATCATTTTTATATTGTAGTCCTTACTCAGCTCTAAAATTCTAATGTTTGGTTTGTGAAATATGCCAACAGAAAAAGATGACATGATAAGAAAAAAATCATTAGTTTGCCACTACATATCTGTGCCTAAGCTTACTTAGAGAGGCTAGATGAACTCGTAATAAAGTGTCTCTTATGAAGCTTTTCACATTAAGCTTTCAAAGCCTTAGATGGCACATTGCTAGACATACACCATTAAGAAATGTATCTTTCAAAAGATGGATATTCTTCATACGACCATGCATTTTTAATACATAGTGGGGATCAATGAGCCGAGCCTGAGCTTGACCATGCTCAAGCTCGAGCTCTCATCAGTTGGCTCGATTCGAGCTTTGTTTTCAAAGCTCGAGCTCGGCTCATTGGTAGTTTCTCAAGCTCGAGCTCAACTCGTTTATAATATATTAAATAAAATTGATATAAATTATAGACTTGTTTAGGCTCGCGAGCTCGATAAGTGAAGCTCGGGTTCGTTTACTAAACAGGCTTATTTTTAGGTTCGGGCTCGTAAACAAGTTTAAATAGGCTTGCCTTGGATCGTTTACTAGACAACTTTAAATAAGATGTGAATGTTATTAAATATTAAGAAAAACTAATATTACACTAAGGCTCAACAAGCCTTAAGAGCTTCACATGCCAAGCCCAAGCTTGGGCTCGATAACTAAACGAGTTTTATTTTAGGCTCAAGCTCGGTTCGGGCTCAATAAGACTCGGCTCGTTTCAAGTTTTCTCAAGCAGATCTTGAGTAGCTCGCGAGCCACTTGGCTCGTTTTCACCCCTACCAATAGGTGTACAAAATAAAAAATGGAACCAACCAAGTTGGACTTAGTTTTGGTTTCTTTTATAAGATAACAAGACTACACTTTTTGCTAAACTACCAATGTGTGATTCCTTTTAATAAGATATTTCTGAACAACAACAAAAGACTTACTTAAGCCTTTGATTAAAAGTACAATTCTTTATCAAAATAAATGGCACCTGCATCAAGATCATTTTGTTACAAACGTACTTTTATCTTAGTAAAAAAAACCTTTGCATGGTTAGTAAAAAGACGTAAATCTATTACATGGAGTTAAAGAAATTTCATAACCATAACCATCGGTTATGTCGGCTATTGATTAAAATCAGTCCGGTTACATCGGTTATGGTTCGACTATCGGTTATGGTGATTAATTTGCTCACCCCTACTTGAAATGAGAGGGACTTTGAGATTAACAATGTTACTACGTGAACCTGCCTTGTTACAATGTCTAGAGCAAGAACCAAGACCATCATCAAAGCCATGTATTAATTTGTTGAGTTCACACCATAGGGCATGTGGCCCAACCCCAAATTTGCATAACCATACTATTAGCTTTATGGAAAATATTGTTGTAAAACAAGCTCTCGGAGGCCGAGTAGTCGCTATAAGGTAGGCCGCTGAGACTCGAGTACGTTCCGTCTAGGCCGAGTACTTCTCGAATACTCTCAACTTCGACTAGGAGCACCTATTGACTTTTGCAACCAAATGTTGATATTTTTAGGTGATTTTAAAGCTAAAACTAAATACGTTCATTTATTGTAGGTCCCTCGGAGGTTGAGGTTTAACCTATTCCTTGTTATGTCTAACACACTAGCAAGTGCGGAATCCAAGCTAGCATGCAAACCGAGATAGAACAAGCACAAACACAACACACAAACTTCACCGATTAACACCACTTGTATTAATACGTATGAAAGGTTCGGTTACAACGCAATGTTTACAAATCAGTTTTGCAAACTCTCTCAGTGTGTGTGTTCTCTCTGAATGTCTCTCTATGTCTAACTTTCGAACTCTTGAACCCCTACAGAAGTGAACACACAACATGGGTATATATACCCGAACACAGCATGTCTGGTCGAAGGATCAGACAGATTGATCGAAAGATCATCTATCGATCTGAAACAGCTCGAAGGATCCATATGTATCTCGAAGGATGACATCCTTCGTGGTCCATCTATCGAATGCTTATCTTTCGAGCTCATCGAAGGATCTAAACTATCCTTCGATGACACAACCTTCGACCCAAACATCTTTCACCCATTGTTTAACTGTTTGACCAAGTCAAACCGGAGGATGGTTGACTTGGTCAAACTTACATCAATCTTACATCAAAGACATCGTTTTGTATCAAGACTAAATACAGACAAAGTACAGACATAAGTGCACCAACAAACTCCCCCTTGGCTGTAGCTTTGTCTCGATCTCGATCTTAATTCTTGTAGGTCCTTCGGGTCTTCAAGTCTTTGACGTCTTTTCAAGTCTTCAATGTCGGAGGATCTTTAAAGTCTTCACGTCTTGAAATCAGAAAGTGTACCAACAAACTCCCCGTTTCATGTAGGAAGTGTGTTGACAAACTCCCCCTTAACATAAACTCCCCCTTGAGTTATGCTCGTGAAAGTCTTGATCTTTATGAATTGAGATCCTTGTGGTGTTGATGATGGTCAGTGGCAACTCGATCATCTTCATCATTTGAGTGCCTTCACATCGTGTCTTCATTCCGAAGCTTGTCATCGACCATGTTCTCCTTGCCTTTAGAATCTGCACATGCAAGAAATCTAAACGCGTAATGAGAACAACTGCTTGGAATATAGTAAACATAGACAAACGACACACGTGTGACCATTGTTTAAACAAACACCGTCCGACAGTTTGAAAGTTTTAACAAATTTTATCAATTTCAAATTTTAACTTTCAACACTTGCAAATTTCGACCGTTTATGAAGATTCAGTCGTTTCGGTTTTCAATCAGGTTTCAGGTAACGAAGACTCGAGATCCAACATCGTACGATCGAAAATAAGATAGAAATAAAATCTTTTTGGCTTTTATAAAGTTTATATTAAAACACACCTAAAATCTTTTTGGTATTTTTGAATATTTCAAATGTAAAGACTGAAAGCAGTAAATAAATATATACAAAGATGCGAAAAATGAAAGCATTAAATAAATATTTACAGACAATCTTTTTGCGAGTTTCGAGGGTAAGAGAATCATATCAGTGTACGGTCATGCCAAAACGCTCTTGTTGTTCAATTAGTTAACATTAAGATAAGCATCCTATAACAATTATCGGTATTGTTGTCCACATAAGCTCAACTTATCAGATGTAATCATGGCGAGGGGATACGTTAAGGTATGATTTATACTTACCGACCGGTGTTCATCCACATCATGACACATTCCCGTATCAAGGTATGCACGAGGGTTCATCTTACCGGTGAGTATACCGATTATCATCTGTTTGACCGTATATGATGTGAGATTCTCACTTATTTTGATTTGAAAACAAGCCCTATGTGATAGAATCACTTATTGATGAGGAACTTGATTTTCAGATGCATGAGGGCACAGGAGCAAGTCCGTGAACAGGTCAGTACTTTCGTACAGCAGAGAGACGAACTTGACTCCCGGATAAATGTGATATATTATCACTTATTTTGAGGGACATGTGATTGTTTATCACTTATTGAGGTCGTATGCAGTATGTACACGTATGTATAGTATCATGGAAGATCTAGACTTGCGTCCCCGTTATTTTTCGGTAGAAGATACAACCATGATACCCAGATGATAAGCAGCATAAAGACCGAATATCTCAGAACCTCGGCAATCTCTCAAACGAAATTTCGGTACTAAGACCATATGCCAATGAATGGTTCCCACCTGGTCTTCAGTCGATTAAGGTTTATATCACCCTGCACACTTTAAAATGATTGTGAGCCTACCGATACATCTTATATAGAGCTGGTTATCGTTTTACAGTTTAGGTTTAAAGAGGTTTAGACAGACCACTGATGTACTATCATTTTCTCTTTTGCTCGCCAGGAAACTCATTTTTGCTTTTCTATTGTTTTTTTTTTTTTTTTTTTTTTTGTGATTTTGAAATTTTTCGATGTTTTTGGATTTTCAAATTTTGGATTTACTCCCCCTAAAATCAATAAACTAAGACAAATTTAAAACACAAAGGTATTTACAAAAATGATTTTCCGATGTTGGTTTTACTCTTGCTTGACCTTAATGCCGTTTACCAGTAATAAATAGTCAAATCTTGATTTGTCAAATGCTTTGGTAAAAAGGTCGGCACGTTGGTCATCGGTGTGGACGTAAGCAACATCGATTAGCCTTTTCTCAAAGCAATCACGTATGAAGTGATACTTAATTTCGATGTGCTTAGTCTTTGAATGCTGCACAGGATTTTTAGTGATCTGTAAAGCAGCAGAATTATCAACGTAAATAGGAGTAGTTAGGAATTCAAAACCGTAGTCGCGCATTTGTTGTTGGATCCATAGGACTTGGGAGCAACAACTTGAGGCAGCAATGTATTCAGCTTCGCTTGTTGATGTAGCGACGCACGTCTGCTTCTTGCACTGCCATGTGACTAAGCGATTTCCCAAAAACTGACATCCAGCCGTTGTGGATTTGCCGTCGATTTTGCATCCGCCAAAATCAGAATCACTGAATGCGATCAAGTCAAAGTTATTATCCCTAGGGTACCATAGACCGGTGTCAGGGTAACCCTTCAAATAACGAAAAATCCTTTTTACAGCTGCAAGATGTGAGGCCTTCGGGTTGACTTGATATCTGGCAAGCAGGCACGTTGGGTACATTATATCTGGTCTTGATGCTGTGAGGTACATAAGAGATCCGATCATCGCGCGGTAGTATGAGGGGCTAGTAGCTTCACCCTTCAAGTCTGGAGTAATTCCGTGATTTTGTGGCAATGGGGTACCGATGGGCGTTGCATCAGACATCTGGAACCGGCTCAAGATGTCACCAACATATTTAGTCTGATGGATGAATATCCCAAACTCAGTTTGTTGTACTTGTAGGCCCAAAAAGAAAGTCATTTCCCCCATAGCACTCATCTCGAATTTATCCTGCATAATGCGCTCGAAATTCCTACACAAAACATCATTAGTAGAACCAAAAATAATATCATCAACGTATACCTGTACCAGAAGAAGATCTCCATCTTGTTCTTTGATGAAAAGAGTACAATCGATAAGACCTCTGCGAAATCCATTCTCCAGCAGATAATTAGATAAGGTTGCGTACCAAGCTCGCGGTGCTTGATGAAGACCATAGAGAGCTTTGTTGAGCAACCAAACCCGATCGGGATGGATAGGATCTTCAAAACCTGGAGGCTGTTCGACGTACACCTCTTCTTCCACCACACCATGTAAGAATGCACTTTTCACGTCCATCTGGTATACCTTGAAGCCTTTGAATGAGGCATAAGCCAGAAAAATCCGAATTGCTTCTAGACGTGCAACAGGTGCATACACTTCGTTGTAGTCGATCCCTTCAATCTGACGAAAACCTTGAACGACTAGCCTTGCTTTGTTGCGAATAACGATTCCACGGTCATCCTTTTTGCATTTAAACACCCAACGGGTACCAATCTTCTTGTAACCAGCAGGTTTCTCAACGAGTTTCCAGACACCAAGTTTCTGGAATTGTTGCAGTTCTTCCTGCATTGCTTCAACCCATGAGTTATCTTTCAAGGCATCTTTCCAAGTTCTTGGCTCTTCCTGTGAGACATAACACGCGAAAGACCAATCATTTTGTTGACCAGATTCTCGGATATCTGCATACAAGCCTGCATTGTTGTTGTTTCGCAACATGTTTCTTGTTTGAACGCCACTTTGTACATTTCCGATGATGTTTTGTTGAGGATGGGTATTGTGAATCCTTGTTTCTGGATTATCTTGAACTGGAATATTTGTACCCAGATTGTTGAGATTGAGATCAACAATCAATTCAAGGCCCGGAATTGACGAAGAGGATGACGCAGTAGCTTCAGCTGTTCTAGGGACATCCACTGGAGGAGTACCCTCTGAAGTACCATGTACTGCTGTTGTTGGAGCTTCTTGATCTGCATCGAGAAATTCATCATCCTCTGAAGATTCGTTCAATTCGGTAGCATCGTGAAAATCCTCATTGTCGAGAGCATTATTGTTCACTGAAGATGGTTCTTGATTGACAATAATTGGACGAACCAACGGTGAATCAGTTGCATTGTCACTCTCGAAAAACATCCTTGCCGCAGCATTTTCTTCAACTGCTTCTACATTGATCGAATTGAAAAAGTCATCGTACTCAAACATCCAAGGCTGACCAGGATTTCTAACTGGTAAAGTGTGCCTTTGTACTCTGACTTCAGACCATTCCTCGACCCTTTTAGTCTCTAGATTCCAGACTCTTAAGTTAGGGGTGGCATACCCAAGAAAGTATCCATCAATTGCTCTTGCCCCAAACTTTCCATTAGGATCGATTATTGTGCACGGAGCTCCAAACGGTTCAAGATATGACAAATCTGGTTTCCGTTTGTTAATAAGCTCAAAGCAGGTCTTGTTGTGCCTTTTGACTGTAAGGACCCGGTTCAACGTATAACATGCAGAGGCCACAGCTTCAGTCCAAAATGGAATCGGCAATTGTGACTCTACCAACATTGTCCTAGCAGTCTCGATCAATGTGCGGTTCTTACGTTCAGCGACGCCATTCTGTTGAGGAGTGTAAGCTGCACTAAATTCGTGAAGAATACCTTTTGAAGTGCAAAACCTCCGCCATGGCATGATTTTTGAATTCAGTACCATTGTCGCTACGTATCCGCCTAACCTTCAAATTATAGAGATTCTCAATCTGAATGATCAAGTTTTTGATAATACCGAAGGTTTCACTTTTATGTGCCATGAACGCCACCCACGAAAATCTTGAATAGTCATCAGTTATCACGAGGCAATATTGATCATTCCTAATGCTTTTGTGCTTGACAGGACCGAACAAATCCATGTGCAAACGTTCAAGAGGAACAGCCACCGTGTTGATTTTCTTTGTAGGGTGTCGCTTCTTCGTTTGTTTTCCTTTCTGGCACGAGACACAGACGTCTTGAAGATGGAAGTTTTTAAGAGGAACACCATTCACTAATTCATTTGACACCAAATGATTCATTTTGCGTAAGTGAATGTGACCCATTCGCCTGTGCCAAGAGATTGTGTCTTTTTCTGTGGCTTTGGAAACGAAACAAGTTGCTTGTGCAGACGTTGTGATAGCTTGGCTCATATCAAGGACATACAAATCATTTATCCTTGGAGCCGACAAGAGAATCCATTCTTTCGGAATTTTGAAGCCGGGTTTCAGCACATAACATCCATTTGCATCAAAGTGTACTGAGAACTGCTTATCACAAATTTGAGAAACACTAAGAAGATTGTGATCAAGTTGTTGTACGAAGTTGATCTTATCAAAACTAACAACCCCGTTGGAAATCATTCCTTCACCCGTAATGTATCCGCCCTTATCTCCAGCAAAAGCAACATAACCTCCTCTAATAGATTTGACGTCGTAGAGAAGCTTCATGTCGCCTGTCATGTGCCTGGATGCCCCACTATCAACAATCCAATGACTACTAATAGTTCCTCCTGGAACACCCTGCACATGAACTCACATAATTAGTTGGAGATGGGGACCCAAGCCATTGTGATGGTCCCCCTGAATTTGTGGTTATTTTAGGTTTCCATGTCTGTTGAAATTTACCAGTTTGATTGTTTGCAAATTTAACTTCGTGATTGTTTGAAGTTCTTGAAAATTTTGAACTTTCTGGTTTAAATGGAACCAATTGTTTTTGAACCACTTCATTTTTAAGTGCCTTTTCAACCACTTTAACTTGTTGGCGTTTCTGTTTCTTTTCCCTTTCTCTTACAAGTCGGGGATCTTGTTTTACAGAAACAGATCGCTTTTGGTGATTGCGTTCACGGGGATCATCTTCTTTGGCTTTTAATTTATGAAGATACGGGCAATTTCTGACAATGTGCCCAATTGTACCACATTCAAAACATGATCTTCGTTCAACAAACCCCGAAGTATCATGTGATCGTCTTACCGATGATGAACTTTGTGATCCCGAGGTACTAGGTTTTGAACTACTTGGTTCATTCCTTTTCATCACAGTTGCTTTCTTGACAAAATCTAAATTAGATTGATTTTCAAACGTTGCAATTTTGTCCGTTCCCTTCGATTTCACAAAGTTCACATTCTTCTTCTTCTTCTGATTCGGCTTCTTTTGACTTTGAGTCGGTGTTTTACCTTTTGGTTTGGTATGATTTTGCTGTTTTTGCACTGTTGGTAATTTCTGATTGCCAAATTGTTTTCTAACTTCAGCCTTTGGGATAGGAGGGCACTGTGTTACTGTAACACGTGATCCTGTCTTTCCCAAAAACTTACTTGTTGAATTTTCAAAGACTTTACTGATTAATGATTGATTAACGTTCTTAATAGGAAAATCTTTGTCAGAATAGATTTTATCATCACCAACGAGAGTGTACAGCAAATCCACACTCTCCGACCCTTTTTCAGACAAGGACTCGATTGCAACAGTCTCAGCGGGTTTTGCAGGAGGATCACACAGAATATGATTCTCAAGAGGTATGTCCTCTTCGTTTATCACCGCATCAGACTTTGCTGAATCAGTATCATCAGACTCATCATCAGAAGAATCAGCATCCTCAATCACAACTGGAGGATCCTGATTCTGTTCAGCAGTTACAAATGTATCTGCTGACACATCCGAATCTGATGATACTTCTTTCCTGTATCCGAGTCCTGCTGCAAATTCCTCAACGTCCAAAGGAACAGATGGTTCAAAATGAGTTCTATACTCCTCATCAGGCAGCGCATCAAAATTGTTTCTCACGGGTGGTGGACATTTCTTGTAACCTATGCATGTGACATCCCGTTTCTCTTTCTGAACATCAATGATGTGATCCAACACATAGCTAGAGCTCAAATAACTGTCTAACTTGAGTCGGATCGCCTCACTTTCTGTTTTAACACAAGCCATTTCCTTTTGCATTACCTCAAGACGAGTTATATAAAGGTTAATGTCAGTTTGTTTTCTGGAAACCATTTTTGTCAGCTCTGTTTTATCTTTCTTTAACGTTTCAATCATTGACTTAAATTCCTTTTCATGGTTTTCATAAAACATGTTGGCTTCTGTGCACTTGGAAAGATCAACGGTCAACTTTTGATTGTGGATGAATGTCACATCATATTTTTCTTGCAAAGCCTCGTGTTTGCTTTGCAATTCACACCACTTATCATTCAAAGAAACATGTTTGTCTTGCAAGTCAAACAAACTAGCTTGTAAAGCATCATGTTTGCCTTGCAACTCAGACATGTTTGCATCCAAATCAGCACATTTAACATGCAATCTATCACAATTATCACAGATATCAGCAGTGGGTTCATCGACACATACCTGACTTGATGAACTGTCGACATTAGCCATAAAGGCTGAATGGAGAGAAGACGAAGAATAAGCAGCTTGATCCACCAAAATAGATCTTCTTTGAGTTCCTGCTGCAGCTTCTTCCAAAATCTCATCAATGTCCGCATCGACTGACGCACTCGATGTCTCATCCACCTGATCATTGCCTGAAGTGGAGGATTCTTCATCTAAGCTTCCACTATAACCAGAACTGTCTTCATCCTCAGAATGTTCATCACCATTGGTGGAAGATTCTCCACCACTGGCGTGATTTAAATCCTTAACGACTTCAGCAAAACACGCTGTTCCATCTGGAGCATCATTTCCCAACTGGATTGACCAATCACAGCCTTCATCTACTTGAACCACAAGTGCCTGGTTGGCATTAGATGGTCCTGCTTGACTCTGGTTGTTGACAGGCACCAGTGTGCGCTCGTTGTTCCTTACTTGGTTCTGATTTGCCCTGTTGCCTTGACCTCTGAAAGGATTTTGGTTCCCATGTTGAGATGGCCTCGTACATTCACGCTTGAAATGACCACGTTCACCACAATTGAAACACTTAACAGCCTGCTTATCAAACCCATACTTGGTGTCTTTCTTGCTTTCCAAGCTGGTTCTGCCTGTTCTTTCCATGAAATCCTTTGCTCGTCTAACGGCACTGGCAAAGGCCCACTTGATGTCCATCATCTCCATCTCCTCTTTATCGATCTGCTGATAGTCTTCTTGTGTCAGATTAATGTTACCAATCTGACCTTCCACTAATCCACAGTATGCGCTCACCAAAGTGTTTAGCAGCTCCATGTGTTCCTTTGCTACTTCCACACTGACTTTAGAAAAGCTTGAGGTGTCGAGCCGTACTGTATTTGGCTTTGATTGTTGACCAGCAGATGATGTGCTTCCATAACAAGCTTGCTGTTGAGGAGGAAGAGGATTCCCATACATGTCTGTTGGTCCGGTAGACTGAGGAGGAAGTGGATTCCCATACATGTATGTTGTTCCGGGAGATCGAACTGGTAATGGATTTCCGAACATATCAGTTGGTCTGAGAGGTCGTTGGCTTTGTTGTTGTGGTACTGATTGAGGGACTGGTTCCAGCAGATTTCCATACATGTCTGTCTTTGGAGGGACCGGAACTTGGATAGTATTGCCATACATGTCAGTGCTAGTCACAAACGCTGTTTGAATTGGAGCATGCGAAAAAGGTTTCGTAGAAGTGCTAGAAGTTCCATAATACATTTCAGGATTTTGTGGCACTGGAACTCTTTTTGCCTTGAGAGTTTCTTCCTGATTCTTGTTTTCCAGGATTTGAACAAAGTCATTGAAGCTTGTTGTAGCTAAAGTGCCATTGTACTTCATGATTTCCAAGAAAGTATTCCATTGAGGTGGCAACGCATCTGCAAACCTTTTCACAATCTCTGCAGAAGTTGTAACAACCCCAAAATTTGTCAATTCAGTCAACAAATGATTAAATCGACTTGTCAAATCACCTAACGACTCATTCTCCATACAAGTAAAACCATCAAACTCTTTCTTCAGCAGTTCTTTTCTCAATTGACGTGTCGCTTCATTTCCTACGCCCCTTGTCTTCAATGCGTCCCACAACCTTTTTGTCGTCTTGTAACTGACAAATTGATGATAAATATCTTTACTTAACGCCTGAGTAAGAATGGCATATGCCTTCTTTTCCAAATCATAGACCTTCTTCTGATCTTCCGTAAGATCTGCGAACGTAGCAGCAGATGATGCGGCAACCTCTATTGTTTGATCGAAATCTGTAATGAACCGCAACCACAATTCTGTATTTTGACCAAGAACGTATGTATGAAATCTATCAATCCATCCTGGATATTCGTATAAGTGCATCAACTTTGGAGGCCGATTCAAACTTCCGGTTTCGCTCTCGCTTAAGAGAATGCTTTGAATACTTGGAGTTTGATTTGATACGAATGCCCATTGACCGGTAGAAGTTGCATTAGAAGATACCGGTGCGGGAGACGGAGTACCAAAATACATGTCTGTATTTACCAGAGTATTCCATCTTGGATTCATTTTTGATCAAAAATAATAAAACCTGAGAATCACAAACTTGTTAAACATAAACAGACTAAGGATCGAAAGATCAAGACTTGTTCGAAGGATCAACAGTGTTCGAAAGATCACTGTTGAGTTTCGAGCAATGATTCCGAAAGACTCTCCAATCGAAGGATCCTTGTCTTTCGAAAAAGAACTGTAGATCGAAAGATGTATGCTTCGATATGATTCCTTGGTTCGAAGGATGATGATCTATCGAACCTCCACTAATCGAAAGATGGTCTTTCGACTTCGAAGGATATCTTTCGAACTGCTCTGACACAGTTGACAAAGAGTGACAGGTTGGTGAAAAAGGTGATGGGTTGGTAAATCTTTCGGCAGAAAGTATGGTCAGACCATGATTTTTACCAAAACCAAGATTTTGAACAATAAAAAATTGCTGAAAATCAAAGTAACAACCCAGAAACCGGTCACCGGAGTAAGCCGGAGTTTGGCCGGAAATCACCAAACGTCTCAAAAACAGGTTTTTTAAGTTACCCAACCCGTCATGCAACACACCCGGTTAGTTTAGAACACGTTTTAACGTAAAGATAAGCGAGAAAAACAGTAAAAACGGCTTCAAAAACCAAGTGAGTTTTGTCCAAAACACTCCAAAGTCTCGTAAAAACTCGGTTTTTAACAAGGAAAAGAGCCACGGCTCTGATACCACTTGTAGGTCCCTCGGAGGTTGAGGTTTAACCTATTCCTTGTTATGTCTAACACACTAGCAAGTGCGGAATCCAAGCTAGCATGCAAACCGAGATAGAACAAGCACAAACACAACACACAAACTTCACCGATTAACACCACTTGTATTAATACGTATGAAAGGTTCGGTTACAACGCAATGTTTACAAATCAGTTTTGCAAACTCTCTCAGTGTGTGTGTTCTCTCTGAATGTCTCTCTATGTCTAACTTTCGAACTCTTGAACCCCTACAGAAGTGAACACACAACATGGGTATATATACCCGAACACAGCATGTCTGGTCGAAGGATCAGACAGATTGATCGAAAGATCATCTATCGATCTGAAACAGCTCGAAGGATCCATATGTACCTCGAAGGATGACATCCTTCGTGGTCCATCTATCGAATGCTTATCTTTCGAGCTCATCGAAGGATCTAAACTATCCTTCGATGACACAACCTTCGACCCAAACATCTTTCACCCATTGTTTAACTGTTTGACCAAGTCAAACCGGAGGATGGTTGACTTGGTCAAACTTACATCAATCTTACATCAAAGACATCGTTTTGTATCAAGACTAAATACAGACAAAGTACAGACATAAGTGCACCAACATTTATCTTTACTTTTTATGTATCTGATATATCTAATGACGTGTAGGCTCATAGTTGATTTTAAGGTATTGAAGCTTCACTTGATAATTTAAATACCCACACATGTGACCATGGTACTACTATTGCTTGATTCCTTAACATTCATTCAATTCTTTGTACATTTTGATGTCCAATTTGAAAAGTCAAATACATGTTATTATTGTAGTATTGAAAGCCCCTTTGTCCAATATTCCTCTTATTGTTTATAAACATCGATTTAAGCAAAGATATGAAAATTAGATGTTAGCATGTATAATTTCATATGATTTCAACAAATACATAAGCATATGATTTCTAAACCTATTTCAAAACAACTTTTAGATCAAAATTTTTATTTGTTTTCATTCATGTGTGTGTTTCATGCGGAAAAATGTAGCTATATAAGAGGTGTCGTCACAAAGAAAGTAAGACGGTGATGATGGTCACGGTGGTGTGTTGCAGTGTAGGATGGTGATGGTGTTATTTCTAGTTCAAAGTTTGGAAGAATGGGATGAATTAGGGAGGGTAATGGCAAGGTATGAGACAGGTATTTATAATTTCATTCTCATACCGAATTACAAAATTGTGTCTCATGTATAAACATTTGGAACCCGTTGCTCATTGTATATTGAGTTCAAAGCATCTCGTATATCCATCTATATATGGTCTTATGTGATTATAACAATGACCCATTGAGATGCTCATTTCCCTAAACTCACTTCAAAAACCAACTTGAAATATCAAATATGATTACTTTCTAGTAATTTCATATTTTAATACTTCTAAGTTTTTAACTTCGTGATGTTGTTTATTAGTTTCTAATGATGATACAATATATTAATATAATCGATTTTAATATGGGTAACTGAATCAGGTGTTGGATAGGCCGTAACAAATACATAACCCGTCCCAAACTAGCAAAAACTTGCAAAACTAATGACACACTCGAATATTTGTCCTATTACACTATTACTTGTCCTAGATGTTTTAGATTTTCTTATTAGATTCGAGTTCTTTTATGATAAACTAGGTTAGAACCCCGTGTATTACACGGGTTTAATAAATGTAATTTTATATACTACATAAATAAACAATATATTTTTAAAAACCTCATTTATTACTCGTGTTGAGTAAATATAATTTTATATATTAAATAATAAAAAAACTCTATCTTTAAGAACCTCATGTATTTTGCGGGTTGAATAAAATTAATTTTATATACCAAACAATAAAAAAATTATATTTAAAAAAACTATGTATTCAAGGATGAAAGAAATGTAATTTTATATACTAAATAATTAAAAAAATATATTTAAAAAAAATTATATGCATGTTTATCTACTATTAAGTGAAACAATGTTTTTTTAGTTTAGATAATACTTTACGATTTGAAGTTAGGTTTATGCCAATGATTTGAGTAAATTGCCAAAATCGTCCATGAGGTTTGGGCATATTTGTCATTCTCATCCAAAACAATGGTACTGTATCATATAGTTCTTCACTTTTGGATTTTTTTTATCATTTTCATTCAAATGTCTTATTTGCTTTATTTTTTCTATCAAACTTTTGGATGAAAATGACAAAAAATCCCAATTCTCAGGGACGATTTTGGTAAAAAAATATCAGACGTTTGAAAATGAAAACTTTGGACTAAACTGATAAAATGACCCAAATCACATGAACTAAAATAACATTTAATTCTAAAATTTAAAAAAGAAAAAAACATCCATTATTCCGTTAATAAGGCTCTAGCAAATATTACACTTGTTGTGAAATACAAATTTTTATTATTAAAAACATATTTTAAATCAACATCATCGTCTCCTAGTTGTGAAATACAAATTTTTATTATTAAAAACATATTTTAAATCAACATCATCGTCTCCTAAGTAAATGTTTAATTTAAATTAGATAATAATGTGAAATACAATTTTTTATTATCAAAAACATATTTTAAATCAACACTCATCGTTCCTAAGTAAATGCTTTATTGTTATATTATTTAAATTAAATAATAATTATCTACTATTAAGGATGCATAAAATAATGACAAGTGTCCCTCCATTGGTTTCTTTTATTATATGTATAGATAGGTTTGTGTTTAGGAAATTCAATAAAAGATAAAAGTAAAACTTTAATATAAGATAAAACAATATGATATAAACATAAAATAGTAAACTTGTATTCTTATTATTATTTAAATAATGAAAAAACGAAGAAAAAAAAGTATGACTAACTAATCTTTATTTTTGATAATTTGATCGTTGAGTGTTGGTTGATATTGAAGTGTGATATTTTATTATTTTGTTATTTTATATGAAAAAAGGCCTAAAAAGTAGTAATGTTTGTTGCATATGAAACCACTTCGTCTGCTATTCCTATCCAATAATGGGAGTTGTTCTTTGAACTGAGATGATTTTTACATCGTCGCCACTTCTATGAACAAATATATATCACAAATAGTGTTAAAGCAACAACAGTATTGAAGGGGGATCAACTCCAAAAGGTAGCTTCTTGATTGTAATATGCTGACAAAGAACATTGTTAGTCTTAACGCGAGAGATGGACTCCGGCGTGAGAATCAGTTGATAGATCTCTAAGAGTTTAAGCGAAATGGTAAAGGATAATTATTGAGAGTGAGAGTAATTACTTGGAGCTGGGAAAGACTCCCTTTTTATAGGCAGAGTGTTCTGCCCAAGGAAGCCTATGCCAGCTCATACCTTCCCGTCATGATAGTACTTATCCTTGGTTGATGTTGCTTGGAGGGTGAGCCTTGGCTCTTTTGGTAGTGTCAGGTTTGTGTGTCTCAATGACACCTTTATGTGCTTTTGGGAAAAGTCCAATCGCTCTTGGCCCGTCGAGTTCAAGTCCCGATGTGTACAGTGATTTTAGCTACTGGTCACCAGCTATTGGTGTGTCAACTTCTTGCCGGGAGCTTCTAGCTTCCGGCTTCCAGCTTCTTATTCCCGTTTTGTATCTTTGGCCTGTTGTTACTTGTTTTGATTATTATTGTTCTCAACCTTGCTGAGTGGGCACTAATGAAATTTAACTCATTTTAATCCCAGTCTTCTTCATTTCTGATCAAACATGAATTCATATCTAACATATCAAACCTAACATAGTGTTAGTTATTTTGTTTTGATTTGTGTGTAACCAACAAAAACATTATCCAAAATCCAATCAGGTGGAACAATATCCATACGAGCATATGAGTCATACACGATGCAAAAGGTGAAATGGGAATCATTTTTGAAGTGCAAAAGCTATGAGGGGTCTCGTGGGAGCCATGCAATTATGGGGGACCAAATTGTAATTATTTAAATAGAGCCTACCATTCACCAATGAATTATGTCACACAGATTCCTTTGGTCGATGATTCTTCCTCAAGGACCCCACTGTACATTCTTCTTTTATTTGGTACCCATAAATAAATATGGTTTTCTTTTGCCTTTTGCAAAACGGAATATTTTTATGAAGGCAACCCAAACAATTGCATATTGCATATCTTGGTATAAAGAAAAACATCTTAACGAGAAAGACAACTATCACATCCTATAATAACAACAAACATTCTTCAGAAAACTTAGTCATGATAATTAGGGATGTACACAAGCCGAGTTAGGCTCAACTCCCGTCCGAAAATATACAAACCAGCTATATATATTTGAACGACGGTACAATTGATTTGTAAGGGTATATATACTTGAAATATATACATGGGCACAAACAGGTTAGGTTATTAGCTAGATGCTAGGTGGCTTGAAGCCAAAAAGAATAAAAGATCGTGACAAGAATACCGAAGACAAAAAAGGCAGACGTATCGAGAGTAGGTGAAAGGTTAAGGTCGTTGGTGAGGACATGAATGTGCGTTGACGTAAAGGCGTTGACTGGTGGCATGTGACAAAAGGGAGGCTAAAAGCCGAAAAGACAGAAAGAAGAGGTTACAAGAATCATTCGCGTCAACTATTATTGTGTGTAACTATAAAAGCTCGAGTAGGGTGTTCAATTATAATATTAATATATAAATCAATAAAATTAGTTATATAGTTAATATGTTGATGTTAGCTAGTATTAAATTATTGTGGATGCTTATAGCATAGCATAAGTTGTAGTAGTTGAATGTGAAAATAAGAATTTTATCACGCGTAATTGATTACTAATTCTTGTGAAATGATACATTAAACACCAAAAGGGGACATAATCTACAAGGGCCCCAATCAAAGGTAAAATCACTTTAGGCAACAATTTTTTCCACGTACACCTTGTCTATTCTAATGACCAATTTTCGTATATTTTTATCATATTTTCTGAATGAGCATTCCTTCATTGCCTTAATTTCGAAGGAAACAGAGACGATTACAGACTAGTGGCAGGTAGACGGGCAACAAGTTGCGCCATTACCCCCTTCTGAATAGTAAACCCTACCCTGCTAAACACAAAATTTTGCCCCTTAACATGCGCGGTGTTACTGCTTACCACCTGCTGAACCCGCTTGAGGAACCGCACCGCGTCTGGGGCGAGAGCGCCAAAGGTAACGAAAGCGAACGGGACGAACACGTGTTGGCTCTCAATGCAAGTTTTTTCGTGCTTAGCTATTTTGCCCGCCCCTGCCTTGGTTATCGCCTGGCCCACCACAAACCCGTGGTCACTTAGCCCAACGAGGGGGACACACCTATCAAATCGATACACGCGTGTTTCCCTCCTTCCCATCAAAAAACAAGAATGTCAGCGCGCAGTAAGGTAGATCTCCCTTCTAATGGATCGGTCAAGAAGTTCACCGGAGCTTCCTTTTTTACCGAGATCCATGCCCGCTTAAGGTCTCTTAACATATAATATTATTTTTAAAAATATTTTAGCACATGAATAGATTATTTCATTTCTTTTCATTCTCTTTGATTTTAAAAATTCAAGCTTGGTTATTGGGCTGACAATTTCAAACACAGATATATTAATGCAAAACGATACATTCTTAACAGGTTTCATGTTTGGCCTTAATAAGTTTTGTATCTTAAACAGGTCAACACATTTATGGCACGATAAATTTTGTGTCTTAATAGTTAAAGACATGTTAAATCGTTAGCGACTTGTATGTGACCTATTTATTTTATCTAGTGGATGTTTTGATTTGACTTTTCTGGATATTTGTTTTAAATTTGCTAAGGTTTAATATGTTAATAATTATTATCTTAAGGATTATGTATTCGTTAAGACTTTTATGAACTTTTGCAATTTTTATTTCACTAAACAGGTTCCTAACTATATGATATATATCATGTCCCTAATAGGTTTCTTAGGAAGTTGTTTCGTGTTGATTATTATCTTAAGGATTATGTATTCGTTAAGACTTTTATGAACTTTTGGCATTTTTATTTCACTAAACAAGTTCCTAAAATGTGATATTTATCATGTCCTTAAATAGGTTTCTTTTCCTTTTTTTTTTTTTTTTTTTTTTGAACGGCAAACAACAAAACTTTAGTCATCACCAAATTTTCGAACAATACAATGGTTAGTAAGCTATTAAGTCAACCACTTATTACATCATCACCTAAAAAAACTGAGATTACAAACATAGAAAAGAAACGGCAATTTCAAACAGTAGAATGGTTAGTTACCTCTCGATTTCGAACATCACCCATATTTGTCTGTTTCGCCCTACACTTTATCCACATGAAAGAGACTGGTTGTACATCCCCGAAGATTGCGTCTATGTTCACTCGTTTCCCACCGAAATGTATTCATTTCGTGTTTTCCATATCTTCCAACAAGTCGCCAAAAAGAGATTTTGTATAATTTCCTCGGCTTGTCGATCGTCTCGTTATTATGGAAATTCAGCATGTCTTTATATTTAGCACATGAATCTGGTGTAAACCACACCATGAACTGATCTTTTGCCACATTACCGAAGCCACATAACACCTTGTAAAAAGATGATCAGTGTCTTCTTCTTGTTCGTTACAAAGTTTGCATATCGGAGTACCTGACAGCATTCCCCTTTTTTTAACCGTTCATAGTTGGGAAACGGTCCTGCATTACGCGCCAACCAAATATGTTTACTTTTTTTGGTACCCACTTAGCCCACTCGACTGGATAAAACGGAACGGCATATCTGTTTAGAATCGCTCGAGATGATGCCACAGAGAATACACCATCATTAGCTGCTACCCAACTCCACTTGTCTGGCCAATTTTCCAACCTGGTAAGCTGAATAATGTTCATTAACTGCCGCAGCTAATCCCTTTGAAAGCTTGTGCTTGGATTGCTCCTCCATTCCATACCTGCCATACGATCTTCTATAGTTGCTCTTTTATTTCCTTCCAAACCGAACAACTCCAGAAACAATTTTTTAGCGAACCCTCTCCAATCCACCAATCTAACCAAAATCTTATATTTCCCCATCCCCCGATGTCTCCTTTTATCATCTTTTCCACAACCAGATTGTATTTTTCGAGCTCGTTTCCCATTCTAATAATATTGTTCCAAGTTCCCGAAAATAGTTGCTCTTTTATTTCTTTCCAAACCGAACAGCTCCGGAAATAATTTTTCTAGCGTGCCCTCTCAAATCCACTAATCTAACCAGAATCTTACATTTCTACCATCCCCGACGTCTACTTTATCGTGTTTTCCACAGCCAGATTGTATTTTACGAGCTCATTTCCCATTCTAACAATATTGTTCCAAGTTCCCGAAACACTCTCCTTCGTGTTGACATGTTTCCAAACATGTCGTGTTCGTGTTTGGAAAAATGACACAATAAGTTATCGTGTCGTGTTTGTGTCTAGCATCTTAGGTCATCATGTTTTATCATGTTGTGTCTGACCTGTTATGTCGGCCCTAATGAGTATAGGGTACTATCCCATTAAACAAAACTGATATAGTTATAAATACAAAAATAAATTATTTTACCCTATATTTGATATAAATTTTTGATCGCCTAGTGAAAAAAAAGACGGTAACGAAGACCATTTTGAATTTCCAAATTTGTAAAACACACCAGTGATTAACGCTTTCATCACCAGCTTCATCTGGACGCCCCTTGCCCCTCCACATTAGGGGTGTGCACGGTTCGGTTCTGTTCGGCTATTAGCATTATCCGTAACCGTAACCGAAGTCATCGGTTAATCGGTTCGGTTAATTCGGTTAATCTGTCGGTTTTCGGTTCGGTTCGGTTAATTTTCGGTTAATAACCAATTCAAACAAGGGCTAAATTTTTTGCTTAGAAATACATGTAATGGATGTATAAATACATGAAATAGATGTATAAATACATGAAATGGATGTATAAATAAATGAAATGGATGTGTAAACGCATGAATAGATGTTTAAATACATAAAATGGAGGTATAAATAAATGAAATGAAGGTATAAATAAATAAAATAAAGGCATAAATAAATGAAATATAAGTATTATTACGTGAAATGAAAGTATAAAACATGAAATACATGAAATAGAGGTATAAAAGCTAGAAATATATAAAAAAAAAAAGGTTCGGTTCGGTTAATTTCGGTTAACCGAACGTAAAAAAAATACCCGTTAACCGACTTTCGGTTAATTCGGTTTCGGTTAATTTCGGTTCGGTTTTGTCGGTTTTCGATTCGATTTCGGTTAATGGTTCGGTTATTGCACACCCCTACTCCACATTGACTTACCTATAAGAAATTCCACGGACATCCCTCACTTTATCCTCTCCTCTCACATTCTTAGTCTTTACCGTACGTCTTTGCATAGTAAACAAAACTATCTTGACAAACAAAACTTATATGATTAATTACAACTTACAAATAAAAAAAATTTATGTTACTCTATATTTAATACAAATTTTTGATCATTAGTGAAAAAACTGTAAAGAAGACCATTTTGAATTTTCAAAATTGTAAACCACGCCAGTGATTAACCATCTCCATCACTAGCTCCATACGGACATCTCTTGCCCCTCTACATCGGCTTGCCTAATTCCACGGGCATCCATGTGTTCCCGAGTTAACTAAAGAAAAGAAAAGAAAAGAAATTTAGAAGAGAAAAGAAAGTTAGGGAAAGTAAAAATATATAATTTCATTTCGTGTTCCTAAGTTCGAAGGAAAGGAAAAGAAAGTATTGATTTTATGTGTTCCCAAGTTGAAAGGAAGAGAAAAGAAAGGTATCCATTTTTACATTTATACCTTTTTAGGGTTTTATATTAGGTTAAATGATAGGGTAAAATTGGTAAAATCTTTTAATTGTTTTCCTTTCCTTCTATTTTGGAAGGAAAGTTACAAGGCTAAATTTTCCTTTCAGTGCCTTCCACTTCTTTCCCTTCCTTCATTTAATGAAACTTGGGAACACAAACATTTTCCTCTTTCTTTCCACTTCCTTTCCTTTCCTTCCATAAGTAAACTCGGGAACATAGCATTAGTCCATTTTTCTTCTCCTTGTACATTCTTAGTCCTCATCCTACCTATTTCCAAGTATTTTACTCACCCTTTCTCCTTGTCATGTCAGAACCCCCCCCCCCCCCTCTTTCTAGATCAACCACAATTTGCTTACACCTCACCAATAATGAAAATGATCTTAGTGAGTTATACATAGATGTTTAGATTAAGAGGTCATACATTAAATTAGAATACACATAATGTTATATAATGTAACACCTCAAATAAAAAAATAGATAATTTATATATAATATGAGGATTAATAACATTCATGTTAACTAGTATATGTGTATAGATGAATAATAAAAGAGTGGGTTATGGGTCTTTTATAATAAAAACCAAATTGTAGGGACTAAAATGGATAAAAAGGAAAACATATGTTTCAAAATAGAGAAAATAAATAAAACAACACACATACATGTGTGTATAACGTACAGAGAAAGGGAGAGATAAAGACCAAGCCCTAGTTCTTGTTATCTTCATAAATCATCCAATTAAAACGAAAATCAAAGTGGAATTGATGCATGTTTGAAGAATTGACACATAATACATCATCTCTACACAAGGTATTATAACAACCATCCTAGAACCCTTAACATGACCCTAAACGTTCCTTATATACCCCGTATACGAGAAACGAGCCCGAAATACCTTAACATTTATAAAAATCAAAGAAAACAAAATCTGGGAGTCGCTCGCGGGGCGCGGCCCCCTTAGCTACATATGTCGCGGTCCGCGACTGGCTTGGATTGTTGGACAAGGCATTGCGCCACGTGTCCGGTTACGTTGCAAGCCTACACCATTGACTCGATAAGGCTAGACCCTAGTCTACCTTTGTCGCAGGCCGCGAAAGAACAAGAGGAGGCCCTCGCGGGCAGGAGTTCGAGGCTCATTTGATTTCGTTCAATTTCTGATATTATCTCAAAATTTCTGTTAGTATAAATACTCGGGTATTATACCCCTATAAAGCAAAGCTCTGCCTCGTTGTAAGTATTATAACCCTATTTGTTACCCTACACGATTGATCTAGGGCTCCGTAACGCATGTCAAGGCTCTGCCTGACTCAGTCGTTGGAGTTCTGTCTCGTGTTACACCCGATTGATCTAGGAATCCGTAATGCATGTCAAGGCTCTGCCTGACCTGGAGTTCTGTCTCGAGTTGTACGGTTAATATGATTTGGGTTATTTTACTAACACGTGTGCTTTGTTTAATTTTAATAGATAATAACCAGGAGATACACCAGGAAGATTTAGTTTTACCTAAGTAAACAATGTGAGTACATTCTCTTTTTGTCACCTTTTTAAATATACTCTTGTGAGTCAAAATGTTTTACCAAAACCTCAAATATTTTAAATTACACTTAACAGTAATTGAGTATTTGTGATTCTATAATTACTGCCGGTATGTTGGGGTTTTGTATACATTACTTGAAAGACGTTACCATTGGACAAATAGTTAGCCAATGAGTAATATGACCCACAAGTCAGGTGTTGACAGTACTGAATGAGTAATTGAGTAGATATAAACAAATGTAATTACGGATGCCCTCAATACTGTAAAGTTGTAAAACTGTTTTGATTAAACTGGGATGCACTAGCCAGTATTTCTTGCTGATAAAAACCTTTTTAAACCCGTTTCAGGTAACAAAATGTGAAAGCCAATAGAAGCCAGTTGTAGAGCACTGAAAGTTTGGAAAAGTGGCTATAAAAGTTACCTAAATAAAAAGGAGTTTT